>CM049811.1:8520094-8667527 GCA_027422405.1 Ptychobarbus kaznakovi | reverse complement strand
AGTTCACTCCTGTGGAAGCTCTTCCAAGAGTTTGAATCGGCTTTTGCTTCACAGTACCTCTGAAGCTTGCGTCCATCACTGTTGCTTGTGCACATTTTCTTACCCTATTTCTTCCTTCCAGTCAACTTTGCATTTAATATGCTTTGATACAGCACTTCTTAAACAGCCACCCCTTTAATGACCCTCTGTGACTTACCCTCTTTGTGGAGGGTGTCAATGATCGTCTTCTGGACCATTGCCAAGTCAACAGTGTTCCCCATTATTGTGGTTTCAAAGAACAAGAGAGACCCACAATTTATACTGTATGGATGGTCATTTATTGAAACTCAAATGTAAATAATCTAATATTTTGAGATTCCATTTTTTTTACTTGCATTAGCTGTAAGCTCTCTTAATCAAAATTAAAACTTTACATGTAATAAATCTAACATATATGAAAGTTTCACTTTTTGAAATAAGTTTCAAGAAAAAATACTTTTGGACTTTTAGATGTACCTGTATATCTAATGCAAAATTTTAAGGATATTTTTTCATAAAAATATTGTTGTTAGTCATTTTTTTCCTGGAAAACAGCACAAATATTCTAATTAATAACAGTTTTTTTTGCAGTGCATTAAAAAATAATACAACTTTTATTTACACACAACATATGTGTCAGGGAGCCGAGTGAGGGGTAAAATGAGTGTTGCCCATCTCTTCTCCTGTCTTCTTGTCTGCACCACTAGAGTACATTAGCTGTTGGTCTGGGTACATCTCGCTCTCCGTTTTCTCTCTCTCTCTTTGTGTACTCTGATCTCTGTTTCCTGTAACAAGCATGCAATGCAATTTCAGTGTCTGACTCAATCCCCCCCCTCCCCCCTGCGTTTCTCTTTTATTACACACTCATCCCCCTACTGTTTGGCCCTCAATTCTCTTCTCTCCTTCTTCCCGTACGTTTTCTCGTTCCCTCCCTTCATGTGCTGTTTGCTTCCTCTGTTGCTGCCCACGTTCAGCACCCCAGAGGATGTTTAGAATATTCTCGTTTTCAAAAATCAGACCCAGATATAAAAATATGTGTTCAAGGCATCTGTATAGACGGTCTTCATAAAACCTGCTCATCAAAGCCTGGGCTTCCTGTTACCCTCCAATCAGTTTTAAAGTCAACATGAAATGAAAAATTAAATGTGACATTTTATATATAATTAAAAGCATTAAAAGCATAAAATATATACGTATACAAAAATAAATTAAATGTGAACTTGAAAAATGTTAATGAAATAATTTAAGATAAATTAATTTATTTTATTTAAATATTTTACATTATAAATGTATACATTTATTTATTGTAAAAAAATATGAAGAAATAAAACGATAATTTATTACTTTAAATAATGTGCACTGATGAATCATTCACAAAAAGACGAGGAATGGATATTAAGAAATGTATTTGGTTATTTTTGATTTCATGTTGATTTTAAACGCATTTATTTGTAATAACAAATATCAGAAAAACTGCTTGTGAAGTTTAATCGGGTTTTATGAACAACCCTCTCCAAAAAGCTCTTATAATGCAGTTTGTGTGTTTTAACTCTATTTTACAGGCATGCTTTACGCAAGACTTATAAGCTCAGACTGCTCTGTCTTCAGACGTCATAGGATTTTATGTATAGAATAATGCATGTAATGGGCTTTCAGAGGGGCGGAGATTTCATTTTATAAACACTTCTAGACAAAACATTTGAGTTTCCATGTTGCACAATGTGGTTTCAGTCCTGGAGGTAGCCAAAAGTTCTCCCACTGTTTCAGCATAATGCGCTTTATGTGAAACCCTGGCAGATAGAGAAAGCCCCACAGCTGTGCCCTTCCCATGCTGCCGAGCACCTGATATCAGCCATCTGAAATGTGTTTTTAAAATGACATCTGATGCGCCTCAGCGCCCATTAAAAATAAAGATTTTAGGTTTAAAGGGAGAGTTCACCCAAACAATGGCAATCATTGTTTACTCACCCTCATGTCATTCTAAACCTGTTTGACTTTCCCCCCCGTGAAAAACAAAATGAGATGTTTAGCAGAATGTCTGGATATGTATCAAGATATGAAATTATGATATTACTATGTTACCTATAAGGTGATATATAATTTTCACAAACGTAATGTAAGATTATAACATATATAAAATCCCCATAGTGAATACTATATGATCATTTTTATTTAGTATAACATGTGGCAACCATATATGTCAACAGTGCATTTTATATATATGCATATACATCATATACGTAAAAAAATATATATATTTTTTTTTTAAATACATGTCTATCTTTTATATTTGCTTGCATTTACATGCATTGACATGTTTTAGGATGAATATACATGTAAATGACATATAGGCCTATTACATTTGCATATTGGGGTCCAAGCAGCTTTCTTCCATACAGTGGAAGTGAATGGGGACTGGGGCTGTCAAGCTCTAAAAAGGACAAAAAAGCACCATGAAAGCATCATAAAATTCATTCCTATGCAATATTTTCCCAGTTGCCTGATTGCTTCAGATGTTATTATTCACTGAAAATCTTGCTTGATAGTCCCAGTCCCCATTCATTTTCATTATTTGGGAGTTGTAGCTTGGATGTAAAGCTTTAAACATCTCCTTATTGGTTCCACAAGAGAAATAAAATCATTCAGGTTTGCAGCAACATGAGGGTTAGTAAATAATGACGGAATATTAATTTTAGGTGTACTCAGGGGCGTAGCCATCATTTCAGAAGTGAGGGGGACAGAAATCAATATATATATATATGTGTATATCCCATTACAATTAACATTTCTGTAATGTATCTAACCTACCAGTCAAAAGTTTTAGAACAGTAAGATTTTTAATATTTTTTTAAGAAGCCTCTTCTCACCAATCCTGCATTGATTTGATCCAAAATACAGTTTTACTATACTATACAACAGTTGCTTTCTATTTGAATATATTGTAAAATGTAATTGATTTCTGTGATCAAAGCTGAATTATCAGCATCATTACTCCTGTCTTGTGTCACGTGATCCTTCAGAAATAATTCTGATATGCTGATCGAGAAACCTTTTTTAATTATTAGTATTAATATTTAAAACAGTTGTGTACATTTTTCAGGATTCTTTGATGTAAAGAAAAATACAAAGATCAGCATTTATCTGAAATAAAAATATTTTGTAACATTATACACTATATCATTCAAAAGCTTAGAGTCAGTATAATTATTATTTTATTTTATTTATTTATTTTGGAAAAGAAATGATAGAAATGAATACTTGTATTTAGCAAGGATGGTTTAAATTGATCAAAAGTGATGATAAAGACATTTATAATGTTACAAAAGATTTCTATTTCAGATAAATTCTGTTCTTCTGACCTTTCTATTCATCAAATAAATCTGAAAAATTCTACTCAGCTGTTTTCAACATCATCATATTAATAAATGTTTTTTTAGAAAATCAGAATGATTTCTGAAGGATTGTGACTGGATAATAATGCTAAAAATTCAGCTTTGAAATCACAATAAATTACATTTAAAAAATATATTCAAATGAATAACAGTTATTTTAAATAGTGAAAATATAAAAAAATTGTACTGTTTTGCTGTAGGCCTACTTTGGGTCAAATAAATGCAGGCTTTCTGAGCAGAAGAGACTTCATTAAAAAACATTACAAATATTAATGTTCAAAAACTTTTGACTGGTAGTGTATAGGCAACTTTAATTTTTATATTTTCTAGCTTTTAATTTGCTTAGAAATCAGATACACTGCTGGACAATAACCAATAATATTGATTTGTTTATGTACTACAAACACTTTTTAATCACATAATAAGGCAGAATAGTTTATATACTGTATTGAATGCTATGTCAATTAGCACTGCATTGTTCATATAATTCATTTATTACCTGGAGATGACTTGAAAAACAAAAATAAACAATATATTGTCGCAATCGCAATTCCAAAATCGTCCGTTTTTTCCCCTGTGAAAACAGCTGTTTTCATGCAGCAATAACTGGACATTTGTCCATATTCGGAATTTCCTGGTGCGACTTTCTGCATGAGAGCGTCCTCCGGCGTCGAGTATGAATGAACACACACTGCATGTAATGAGTGTTTAGTGCTCTGTGATGTTCATCCCGCCTTATTCTAGGTCCGGATAAATCATCAGCTCATGCACAGTCTATCCTGTCTCTTTGAATTTAAATCTATATTTATTCACACCTGCTCTTGGAAACCTTTATGCGAACACACTTGCCCGAAAAAGTGCGGGGGACAAATTTACGTGATATTAAAAGTGGGGGACACGTCGCCCGCGTCCTCCACGTAATCTACGCCCCTGGGTGTACTGTCCCTTTAACTAAATAAATCTGTTTAGAAGTGACAAATATGGCCGTTTACAACTATAACACGAAATGTAGACTGAAGTTATAAAATGTTTTAGGCTGAGTGAGTTAGTTTTGACATGGTTTCAAGGCTGCTACTGATGCAGCGGTTGTGTGTTTTGTATGTATGTGTGTCTTTGTGTTCAATGGCCGTCGTGTACATGTGTGTTTGTCTCTGTGTACGTCTGTGCATATGTGTGTGCTTGTCCATGGCTCTCGTTCATTCAGAGGCCGAGGAGCTGTACCAAAAACGTGTGCTGACGATAACGGGCATCTGCGTGGCACTGCTGGTGGTTGGCATCGTGTGTGTGGTGGCATACTGCAAAACCAAGTAAGCCCCGGGAACTCTAGCGATCGCCAGAAAGAGCTGTGCACATTCACACATTAAATTAAAAAGCATACCAAAAAAAACACACACCCTTTGGGTGGTATAAGCAAACTTCGCTTTGTGAGGAAATTTATATCACTTTATCTTTTTTATAATAATTGTGTTTAAAAGTTTGGGGTCAGTATAATTTTTTTTTTTTTATTAAATTTATGATTTTATTCAGCAAGGATGCATTACACTGATCAAATGCGACTTTAAATACATTTACTGTATAATATTAGAAAAAATATATATTTCAAATAAATGCTGTTCTTTTGAACTTTTCAATTCATCAAAAATTCTGAAACAAATATCAGGGTTTCCACAAAAAAATGTTAAGCAGCACAACCATTTTCACCATTTACAATAATAAATATTTATTGAGCAGCAAAATCACCAGAATTTATTTTTAGAATGATTTCTGAAGGATCATGTGACACTGAAGACTGGAGAAATGATGCTGAAAATTTAGCTTTGCATCACATGAATAAATTACACTTTAGAATATATTTAAATAGAAAACCATTAATTTAATTTGCAATAATATTTGACAATATCTGTCACGGTGCACACACGAGGGAGAATCGAGGAGCACGCAGACGAGGATGTAACTCAAATAAACAGTCTTTAATGAATCCAAACAAGGCAGGGCAGGACAAGGCGAGGTAGACACAGACAGGAACACCGGGGAGTAACGAGTAGACCAGACCAAATCAAACTGAACAGACAGGACTATAAATACACAGGATAATGAGACAAACACAGCTGGGCAAGAATTAACGCATAATCACAAGAACAGAGGACAGGAAACAAACCAAATTAGGACACATGAGGCGGGAACACATGACACACACGACTGACAATATCATTATTTGTTACTGTTTTTTCGATCACATAAATGTAGCCTTAGGGAGCATAAGATACCCCAAACTTTTGAACAGTAGTTTACATACATTGCTGATATATAAATTATTGTATTGATAAAAAAATAAGCAATTTAGCTTGAAATTCAACAACAACAACAAAATCAAACCAAATAAAATGTAATTATATGATCATGGCAATGACTATTTTTCAATAATTCAAAGAATGAATTATTGTTACAATTATTAAAATGAATTAATTTTATATTTGCTTCTGGATGCATACTAAATGATACTATTATTCCTATTATTAAAACAATATAAGTATATATGGTCATGCCATCTAGCCCTAATCTACACCCAAACATAACTTTTGTGTTTCACTTTAGTGATCAGTAGGTTTTTGTCTGTAGATACTTGGTCATTTCCTGTTTTAAATATTAGAGTATTTGCTGTCATTGTATAAATCACAGATCAGATTTGAGATTGGATTTTTCTTCAGGAAACAAAGAAAGAAGTTGCATAACCACCTGCACCAGAACATGTGTGCAGAGCATCCGAACCGCATGCTGGCCAACGGACCCAACCATCCCGGCCCCGGCCCTGAGGAGATCCCCATGGTGGACGTGAGTTTGCCTGCCTCTCATTTCCTGTATGCTGATACATCTTTTGGATATTCTGAAGATTTAGTCATTGAAGGCATGATAAAGCATACAAGCAGGCAGATTGCCTTAGAAAGCATTTAATGTTGCTTTTGGTACTTTTGGTGTAAAACATAGATTTGTGTTTGTTTGTTTTGATTAGATTGAAAGTTATTAAAGTCCAGTATTTCTGAAAAGGGTTCAGGTTATGTGAACTGCAGTGTGGTTTCTTCTGGATGTTACAGCAAATCAGAAGTAAATGCAATTGATTACATTATTGTGATAAACTGCTTCCTGTGGTGCTCACATTGATGACTAAGCATTCTTCAAATATAATTAAATTTAGGTTAGGATTCAAGTGTGAAAATGACATAATCTCATTCTACTTTTTATATTGCAGTATATAAATAAGAATGTCCCAGCAACTGAGCGAGTAGTACGACACGGAACAGAGACATCAGGCAATTTCTCAGGCAGCCGAATGTCGTCACGATCCCACCACACCTCCACACTTTCTCACGCTTCCAGTCACCGGTACTGACTCTTCCCTGACTGATTCATCTGCCAATATATCCATATATAGATCCTTGTCTTGATATATCCTCTGTCCATCTGTCGATTTAGTTCATTTACTAACCTAACTAGCCAAAACTATATACATATACAGTCATGGCCAAAAATATCGGCACCCTTGGTAAATATGATCAAAGAAGGCTGTGAAAATTAATCTGCATTGTTAATCCTTTTGATATTTTTATTTTAAAAAAATCACAAAAATCTAAACTTTCAGTGGATAAGAATTTAAAATGGGGGGAAATATCATTATGAAATAATTGTTTTTCTCTAAAACACATTGGCCACAATTAACGGCACCCTTTTATTCAATACTTTTTATCCCCATGTTCGCCAGTTTAACCCATCTTGACTGGTTTGCTGCTAAAAAGCTAATTTTTTAGTTTCCTCTGACCATAGAAGCCAGTCCCATTTAAAGTTCCAATTGTGTCTGATAACTGAGATATGCTGAGATATGCAAAAATGCATCACTAAACAGCAATGACATGTACATTCATTATATGGACGCCCCCTTCTGCAGAAGAGAAAAAGGCACTTCCAAACTGTGGCAACAAAGATGGAAACATAATTCATGTACTTAAAAATTGTATTTCCATCTCTGTTGCAACAGTTTTGAAGTGTATGAAATGACTGTACCCATATGTACAAATCATTGGTGTTTGGTGATGAGCTTTTGGCTCAAGGTCTGCATTTAAAGTCACACCAGAGGTGTTCAGCTGGGATTAGGACTTGTCTTTCTGCAGACCAGTCAAGTTCTTCCACACTGACTGAATCATCATTTCTCTTTGATCCTTGCCTTATACACAGAGACACTGTCATGCTAGAATAGAAAAGGTCCTGTCCTAACTGCTGCTATAAAACTAGAAGCACACAATTCCCTAGAATATCATTATATGCTTAAACATTAAGATTTGAACACATGGAAATGACTAAAGTAGTCAAACCTTTCATTAGAAGGGGTGACCCAATACTTTTGGCAATATAGGGTATATTGTAGGCAACGATTAATCACATCCAAAATAAAAGTTTTTGTTTAAAAATAAAATTTATAATAATAATAATTGATATATTTATTATGTATATATAAAGACACATATACACGTTACATGTATATATTTATATTCATATAATTTATATTATATATAAATATTTAATATATAAACATATTTGTATTAAATATATACATGCATGTATTTATATATACATAATAAATATACACAGTACACACACATATATTATGTAGAATTTAAAAAAGAAATTGGGATGTGATTAACGCATTTAATTGTTGCCACTAATATATTTATATATAGTATATAAGTATGTATGTACAAGGTTGGATGTTTTTAATATAGGTGCATTTATTTGTTAAAAAAATACAAAAAAAATTGTCACATATACAATTTCACATAACTGTTTTGCATTTTTTTTATTAATTTCAAAATGTCTTTTTTTCCTGTGATGCAAAGCTGAATTTTCACATGATCCTTCAGAAATCATTGTAATATGCTGATTTGCTGATAAAATAGAAAACAGTTATTTCTTATTAGGCCTATTATTAATGGTAAAAACAGTTGCTTAATATTTTTGTGAAAACATTTTTTGTGAAGAACAACTTTTTTATATATATATACTTTGATCAAAGAGTTCAAAAAGAGAGATATTATACTTTTTTAATTAAAATGTCCTTACTGCCAGTTTTAACCAATTTATTGCATCCTGAATAAAGGTATACATATCTTTAAAAAAAAAAAATCTTACTTAACCTTTGTTTTGTTTGTTGTTGTTTTTTTGTGTTTTTTTCTCACATATTGTCTATTTCCCTTTGTGTTGGTCCTGCCTGTCAGGCACGAGGAGCGCACATGGAGTATGGAGCGGACGGACAGCATGCATTCTGACTGCCAGTCGGGGGCACTCTCTTCCTCTGTTGGCACTAGTAAATGCAGCAGCCCGGCGTGTATGGAGGCTCGTGCCCGCCGAGCAGCATACTATGGGTATTCTGACACTACACAGTGCCCCCTACAGTACGGAGACTCTTATGATTCCCTGCGGGACTCACCTCACAGTGACAGGTGAGTGAAACCGGAAACGACAGCAGCAGATAAGAAGTGTTCACCTTCACAGATAAAAGACACTGAGTATATGATTGTCACTGTTGGTTGAATAAGTTTGTAAGCTTTATTTGATCAGGAATTTGATATTTGCTGTTGAACCATAGCACAATATAAGCAGAGTAGCAGACAACAGAAAGCAGCTTAGTGTAACAAAACACTACTGCTCTGCTTTTTCTACACTGTCCTTTTCTCTCTAAAGCAGAAGTCAGATTCATTTTCATGAGCTGTTTTGGTTGGATGGTTCATGTAAACAGGCTGATTCAGTAAATCAAATTTCATTTTGTGGGAAAATATTTAGTTAAATGCTTTTGCGAGATAAAATAATTGCATTATTTTTTAAACTATTTTCTATGATTGTGTATGTATTTAGTGTATTTTAGATATAATGTCCATTATAATATTTGATTTATCATATTCAAAAACTTATTTTTTGTTCCCTATAAATATTGATCTGAATATGCTAATATTCATATAAATTATAACATTCAGCAGACATACACTACCCTTCAAATGTTTAAGGTCAATAAGATTTTTTTTATAATAAATTAATACTTCCTTTTAGCAAGGATGCATTTAAATTGATTTACAAAATGACAGTAAAGACACTTGTAATGTTATAAAATATTTATATTTCAAAATAAATGCTGTTCTTTTAAACATTATAGTCATCAAAGAATCCTGAAAATAAATGTATCACCGTTTCTAAAAATACCAAGCAGCACAGCTTTTTTCAACATTGATAATATTAAGAAATACAAAAGATTTCTATTACATTTTTTTTTACTTTTTATTTATCAAAGTATTTAAAAAATCATGTTTTTCACATATTTCTATTTCAAATTGTGTAACTTTTATTCATCTTAAAGTATAAAAAAATTATGTGTATCACATATTAAGCAACACAGTGGTTTTCAACATAACCTAGTAAACTGTTATTTTAAACTGTAAACATATTTCATTTTCACTGGAATAATTTTGATAAGATTAATGCAGCTTTGCTGAGCATAAGAGTCTTCTCACTGACCCTAAATATATTAAAGGTAGTGTGTATTTAAAAGATGTTTCCGTCCCGTCTTTCACCCCATGTTTTTCTGCATCTTTGCAGGTACGTGTCTGCTCTGACCACGCCGGCGCGTCTATCTCCGGTGGACTTTCACTCCTCACTGCCCCCGCAGGTGCCTACCTTTCAGATCACCACGCCCAACGCCAGCCATGCCCTCTCCCTGCCGCCCGCCGCCTCGGCCATCGCCATGGCAGCCTACACACCCGATGACGACCAGCCCCTCCTGCACCGCTACCGGCGATCCCGACGCCCGTATTACACGGCGGAGAGCACGGGCTCCCTTCCGTCCAGCCCTTACCGCTTCGTGGACGATGAGGATTACGAGACCACGCAGGAGTACATGTCCTCCCGAGAGCAGCCGAAGAAGAGCAGCAGCGGCCACCATTGGCACAGGAGGTCGCGGCTCAACGGCCACGTGTCGCAGCGCACGCCGGGCCCCAGGAACTACAGCTCTCAAAGCTGCCTGTCAGACAGCGAGTGGGAGGACGATGAGGTCGGCGACCTCGGCCATGGCGAGAGCACGCCGTTTCTCAGTATGCAGAACATGAACGCCACCGAACCGGCCACCATCTACCGACCCAACGACACGCGGACTTTCACCAACACGGGACGCTCGGGCTCCCGAGGAAACGTGCAGGCCAACAAACTATCGCAGTCACGGTCCAGACCGGACAATGCACCCCTTTAAAAAAGAACGACGAGAGCAAGGACGAACGAACTTGCATAGGCGAGAAAAACAAATGATATGCTATAGACCTGAACCTATGAGAAATATTTTTTATTTTATATAACAGACAGATATTCTAAACAAATGAAATATTTATTTTCATTTCAGCAAAAATTGTCTACTAGCTAGCAGCAAAGACTTTTTTTATAGGGGGAAAACTATTTATATGTAATTCCTTTTTTTGATTTACAGCATTACGAAGAAGAATTACGTGCCAATTTTTTTCACGAGTTAGTAATAGAATAATATTGTGGTGCCTTTTGCTGTTTGCCGACGAGGGAGGTTCAGTTGAATTTTTGTAGCCTTTTTAAAAACAGACTCTTGGGTTTTATAGACATGTCTTTCTGTTTTTTTCTTCGTTCGTTTGTTTCGTTTATTCAGGATCTCCCCATTTGAACTGTGATATTATTCAGACACCATGCAATATCGAATCTGTGTAAGGTGTTTGTTTACATGACTAGGATTCACGTGCACACATAACCGACGTTAAATTGCATCGGGTGCCGAATCGTTCGCACATCTGAGCGTCAATTTTGTTCGTCTTTGGTTTCTACATTCAACGTTTTAATTTCTCTCAACTGGTTGTCGCATATTGTTTCCATTGAAACAGAGGTATGCAGGAGTTCACAGGGCATGGCGTTGGGTTGCAGTATCGGCCCTGGTGTTCAGGGTTTTCAAAACGGTGGTCTGTGCGTCCAATGAATGTGTTTACACTTCTGTCCGTGTGCGTGAGAGTATCGTTGAACCTCAGTGTATACATACGTGTCTTTGTTTTACGCAGTTTTGTGCGAGGACGCGTTTCGTTCGTGCGTTCGCGTTGTGTTCGTCTTCAGGTTAGCGTTTCAAGCGCGTGTGCGTGTTGTGAGTTTCGACGTGCTCCTGTGTGTGTATACGTATGCTTGTACTCTTTTTAGGATGTTGGCTTTGTCGAAAGGGAGCTCTGGGTTAACGCTAAAGGGTTAAACTGGACCCCCTAGTGGTGACACGAGTTCATTGCACTGTAACCTTCCTTCCTTGTGTAGTCATTGGTCTGCAGAGGAACCAATCCAGCCTGATTCTAGCCTACACGGACCTACATCTCTCTCCCACACGTTCCCATTCCTATGCCAGCAGCTTTAAGCCGCACTGTCTCAGGACTTTTCATCTAAAACGGCATTGCCCATAAAACAGATACATTACTGCCCATCGTGTCTGTGTCATGCTGGGAAGACGATGAAGAACGATACGACCAGATGTGTTTATCTGCGAATGCTCCATATTTTGTTGGCTTTCCTTCGTTTTGTTTCAGTGGGGTTGTTCCCAGTCCGCGCTCTCACTTTTTGACACATCTGTATGCAAGTTGGAGACTTGCTTGAAGCAATGCGTGTTCGGCTACTAGACATGCTACTATAGGTGGATTTTAAAGTGTAAACCCCTACTTCCAGAGCCCACAACCTACAAATACATTTGAAAAGTCAAACCCGCCACCCGCACACTTACACTTAGACACACATGCAGATGCACACACGCACACACACACACACAGACACACATGCTCAAGATTCATTCTGTGTGCACACAGTCGTTTAGAGCACTGCTCGTCTCACCGATTGATTTTCTTCCTGTCTTTCTTTCTCGGTTTCTTCTGTTCTTCCTCTCTGCCTGTGAAGGCATCCCTCCCTCTGCATGTTCTAGTGGTTCAGATAGATGGGTGCATGGTAACCGCAGCAACTGAGTCGTATTCACACGGTGAAAGTGTAGTTTTCATTTGACATTCAGCAATAAATCCCCTTTTTTCATGTTCATTCTTGACTTGGAATATGCTAGAAATTTTTGCAAGTTTTCTCAAAAAATAGTACTTGTAAAAAAATACAAATAAAATCAATCCACTTGTTCATATGGAAAAAAATAAATCTTAATTCCTACCATTTGAAAAAATGAATTCATCATGATGTATGTCTGTTTCTTGGAGTGATATATATGTCTTGATAATAAGAATATGTTTTCAAGGGAACAACAATTTATTCATTTTTTTTTTTTACAGAACTTTGAGTTGTATCAAGGATGCAACCAAATGTTCAGTTTTAGTGGGGACTGATGGTAAAAACTTGACAACTGGTCTTTGAAAAACTTATATTGATCAACAACTCATTTTAATATCAGACAATATACATCCTCCTCTGTCTCTATGGTGTGTACAGGTCTGGATAATATTTTGAGGAATCACATTTTCCTTGAATTATAGAGATAAAAATGCTTGAAAATTCTGTGAAGTCCAAAAACTGCATTTATTGAAAATAATTTGCAAAAACATTTGACATCAGATGAATGCATTGAACACATGCAAAGAATACACTTGTGTGAAAATTTATAGATGACAATGAGACATTTTAGAGGAAAAGTATGGGGAACACTTTACTTTAAGACCACATTAGGTAAGATTAGTTACTGCATTAACTAAAGCTAATGAGCAAAACATTTGTTAGAGTATTTATTCATCTTTGTTAACATTCATTATCTGTTCATTGTTAATGTAACCTCACATCATATGTTAGCAGATACAACTTTTGATTTTAATAATGTATTAGTAAATGTTGAAATTAACATTAAGTAAGGTTAATAAATCCTTGAGATGTATTTTTCATTGTTAGTTCATGTTAACTACAGTAGTCAACATGTGAAGTGGATCAAAAAAGTTCATTAAAGTTGTCCAAAGACAAGAACATGTATTGTTTTGGTTTTAGGACAGCTTTGATGAAAGGTTTTGAGCCACTTCAAATGTTGACTACTGTATAATGCAGTTAACTAATGGCCATTAATGTGAACTTATTACCAAAGTAAAGTGTTAACGTAATATATAGACTATAACAAAATTCCACCATATAGGCCTAAAGCAGTAAATATTTATCTTTGATTCTTTTTTTAAGTATTAGGCTAAATAAAAATTACTGAAGTGCATTTTACAAGAAAACACTACTTAACATGTTTTCTACATGTTTTTCTACTTCCAAATTTAACTTTATTTCAGTCTTTCTTACTGTTTCTTTGTAACTGATTGAGAAATTTTCTGACAATTTCTGAATTAAAATTGTTTTACACCGTTTTTTTCTCAGTGTACTTTCAATGGTAAATAGTACTACTGGTAATAGTACTGTTTAGATGTTAAAAAACATATCAAATGAAGAAAGAGAGGATATTGTTGAATTGTCAACCAGTTACTGTAACCCCTGCCGTAACGAACGCATCCTTCAGGTGCCGAAGCAAAAGGCGAAATAGCTGTTGAAGCACAGCTTGACTGGTGAGTTGTCATCATTTTTTTTGAGTTTGCTATGACACATTACAGTTTTTGAGCGCGAACCGCTGCGCTGAAGCGCGAGGCTATTTGTTACTTATGCTCATCAAAATAGCTATACATTTATTTCAAAAAAGATAAGAAACTTCTCAGGCAGATAGGCTAAAAAACAATAATATTAATAATATGACTGTGGTTAAATAGGAGGGAGAAACAATAGAAAAAAAGCATTGGTTCATTTACTGGATTCAAACTGTGAATAAATTACAGAAAAATAATTATCATTTATTAAAATATAAATCTTTTTTAACAATACCGTTCAAAAGTTTGCTATTCAATGGGTCAGTAAATTAATACTTTTATTCACAAGGATGTGTTAAAATGATGCTGAAAATTCAGCTATGACTCACAGAAATAGACATTTTAAAATATGGTAAAATATATAACACCATTATTTAAAGTTTCACAATATTATAGTTCTTTCTGTATTTCTGATCAAATAAATGCAGACTTGATGATCATAAATGACTTTTTCAAAAACATAGTAATGTGTCCAAACTGTTTGACTGTTAATAAGTAAAAATATACACATTTAAAATGAAATGTTGTATAAATAAAAAGGTTAGGAATTACATTTGTTTCAAGTGCTTTTTATTGGGGGTGAGGGCCTCCAATATTAATTTTGCCTAGGGCTTCTACATTTCCAGAACCGGCCCTAATATCATCATCGCATGCAAATATTTGATTCTAATCAACAGTGATTCTGATATTGTTTTGTAATGCAGATCATCAGATCATCTGATCTTACTGGCTGAGGGGACTGTCCTGTTCTCTGTGGAGTTTTCATATGGCAATGCAATATATGGTGAAAACTCACCATACCTGTCAAACAAGATGTCTAATGAAACCACAACATACAATAACATATGTGTGTGTATTCTTATTGTAAATAGGGTACAGCAGGGCTTGTGTTGCACGTGGGGGTTGTTCTCAAAAAGGTTCTTAGATTAAATGATAGACATTTATTTTTTTTTTTTCATCTGTTCAACAGATTTTTGACACTCAATACGTAAGGATTTGTGCTATACAGATTTAGACTTTTAAAATAACTCCCCTGAGAAACATTCCTTAGAAAAAGTGTTACAACTAGCCCCGCTCTTCTCTCTATTACGTCTTTCATAAAGTGAGTATCGTGGGCGAGGCCTCGCGCGCACACACCTGAACTTCACACCTGAGGTCACTTCTCGCGCTCCACCGGTCACGAGCAACATAGAAACGTGAATCTACGTTTAAAAACATATTTGTTGGTTTCTTTTGTAATAAGACGTTTCCACATATTCCACATCATATCTTTGTCTTTTAGCTTCCGCGTACATTGTGGGAATTACGATGTGAATGACGCTAAATTCATCATAAAACCTATCACCAGGAAAACGCGGTAAGTTTAAATCTATTTAGTAGTTTAGTCAGAGCAGTTTTCTATTCTGTTCGTTGTTTTAACAATAAAATAATCACAAAAAGAGAAAACGATATCTGCAGCATTTTTTTCTGCTGTGCTCAACTTTTTAGAGTAAAGTCTCACCTTATGAGTTGTTCCGTTAGTAGTTTTAAATTAAAGTGTTTTTTATTTGAATATTTGTTTTTACTTAAATACTTTTATAATAAATTGTATTACTACTAATATTATTATCATTATTATTATTATTATTATTTAAGAATAGGTTATTGCTACATGTTATGCTAAATAATTTTATGTAAATGTATGCATTTATTTCAATATAAATATTATAATATGCTCTAACAAAAACGAATCATTCCATTTTGGTGAAAACTTGAATTTCTTTTTGTATTTATCTAGATCACACCAGTGACCCAAGTCTACGTGAACTAGTCTAAAAAATAAACAAACAAAACATCACATTTTACGATCTGTGTCATGTTCTCAATCTTTCTTTCCTCAGTTTATGGCTTCATGTCGGTGTCGATACCGCCGGCGGATCCTGTTCTTTTGTTTGCCGTGCATATTGCTGCTCCTAGTCTACAGTTATATCTCAATTGTTTTGTACTATATCATGAAACATGGGCCACCCCCTGGTGTACATGGTGTACATGTTGTTCATTTTGTGCTGCCGAAACACTTTACTGCCAGTGGTCTCGAACACTCCAGAAATCTGGCTCCTCATCCTGCCAAATCCTTCTGGAGAAGCAAGCTAGACAGTGGTGCTCTGTGGAACATCATCCAGTACATGACGGATCTCCAGTATAACCCTATACTAAGGCCTCATCTGGCTGAAAACCCATCCAGTGTTCCTTACAAAACAAAAATGTCCAGAAGGACTGGAGATAGATGTTCTCCAAATTATGAGATTAACAATACAATGCCAGATTACACCAAACTACCAATCCAGATGAAGAATTTTTTGACCACCATGCACTGTCGAGACTATCCACAGACCATAGATCCTTTAGATGCTTGTGATGCTCAAGGAAAGAAAGGGGCACCAACATTGCTCATGGCCATCAAAACTCAGACTGCAAACTTTGAGAAAAGGGAAGCCATACGAGAAACATGGGGGCGTTCAGGAAATATAAAAACACTAGGTGGACGGCACAGGCTCGTCCGCAGGGTCTTCCTCCTGGGGAAGTCCGAAGACTTGCATATTGAAGAGAAATTGCTCTTAGAGAGTGAAACATATGGTGATATCATCCAGTGGGACTTCATGGACACCTTCTTCAACCTCACCTTGAAGGACCTGCTGTTCTGGGACTGGTTCTCAAGTCGATGCCCGCATGCCCGGTTCATTTTTAAGGGCGATGATGATGTATTTGTGAGGACACCTGCTGTCCTAGACTATCTGCTGGCGGAGGAGGCAGGCAGAGGCTCATTAAATGGATCCAGGCAGGCAAATAAAATGGATATGTTTGTTTTGGGGGACGTGATAAACAATGCAGCACCTTTACGCTCTAATGGGACTAAATACTACATCCCGGAGAGTTTCTATAAAGGACTGTATCCATCATACCCTGGTGGAGGAGGGGTGCTTTACTCTGGTTCTCTGGCACATAGACTTTTGGAGGTGTCGCAAAGGGTTCATCTATTCCCCATTGATGATGTCTACGTGGGCATGTGTCTTCAAAGACTTGGAGTTTACCCTATCAACCACCCTGCCTTCCTCACCTTTGACTTCCCCAAAGATGAGCCCAAGGAACCCTGTGCGAATCACACCATCCTCCTGGTGCACAAGCGAAGTCCAGCTGAGATGTTCCAACTTTGGAACGAAACGTCGGCACCCAGCCCTGAATGCAGAAATGCAACGCTGAGAGTCAAACTTAGACCTGATTGAGTTCAGACTGAACCTTTTTTTAGTTAAAGCAAGTACTCCTTCTTACCGAACACTTGAAAACTGGTGTTATGCATTGCAAAGTATTTTGTATAAATTTGTTTTGAATATTCTTGACTTTCACTTTTTTATAAACAGGTTTTGTGATGGTAAATGTAAGACTTTTTAAAAGACCAAGTAAATAAAATTTAAGGAATAAATTGAAGGGAACACTGTATCAATATGGAGCACACAATGAGTTGTATATGAAACACTTTAACATTTAAAATATAACTGATCTACAACTTCCGCTGCTCCCAATAACTAGAGTATTTAAATAGTCATAACTTTTATTGTACCTGCAAAAAAAGTGATGTTCTTGCTCAGTTTTTGTCTTGTGTTTCAAGTACAAATGTCTAAAATATGTAAATCTACATCTTGTTTTAAGCATATTCACACTTAATTTGGTTAGATTTGTCAGAAAACTAAATTTAATATCGTAATTTTACATCTCAAATAGAATAATCATACTCAAGTGGTGTAAAAAAAACACTGAGAAAGTTTTTGCGGTGCATGCTACATTTAATGCCTTAACTTCATGCTTTTATGAGTTTGTTTCAATTTATGACCCTTTAAGGCCATAATTTTATTTGTGGAAGTGTTCTGTGGTACTTTTTAATACCCATAGAAACCCAGAGAAAGACAAATTTTAAATGAGAAAAATTAATTTCATGCTGACTTTGTCTTAGTTGTGATTTTAAATGACTTCAGTGAGTTAATGTAAATGTCTACTTTGAGTATTAAACCAGCTAAAATGACAAGTGTACAAAACAAAGTTTATTACAAAACCGTATTTACAAGAATTATAATATACGTTTCTTTTAATGAAACAAAATGTGTTTGAGATTTGAAACAAATTAAACTAAAGCAGAAACTTCTGAAAGCCATCAGAGAGAAATCATTCAATGCTAAATGAGCTCAGTCTCAGGCATCACTGTAGTTTTCCCCAGGTTTTTACGCCAAATTAAGATTCGTATGAAACGGTTCTTGGTCATGCTGTGGAGGGAGCACATTCCAGTATCATTTGCAATTTTATGCTCTTTCTTCATCTTCTCCCTCCTCTTCATTATTGTCACCTTCATCAGTCTCTTCCTCACTCTCACTGTAGAGAACAGTGGCACGATTGGTGTTTACAAAAAGATCACTGTCGTCATCCTCGGAGTCGCTGTCACCCTCCTCCTCTGTTTTTCTTTCACTTCTTTCTTTCGGTGTTCCCTTGTTCCTCTCAGTGGATGTGTGATCCTCCTGGAATCCTTCTGGCCTGTGTGAAGTGTGAAAATGCTGTTTACTAAACATATTTCAATTTTGTTTTCTTGAAACACAATCAAAAGGTTTTTTAATTAAAACAGAACTTTAATTTGAAAAAAAAAATCAGGATTAGGTTTAAGGGATATTTTACCCAAAACTTGTATCTTTTACTCACATACCATTTATGCATTTATCAGCTCAACCTGATTCTTTCTTCTGTGGGACATAAAACGATATTTTGAAGAATGCTGGTAACCAAAATGTTTCTGCTCCCCATGGACTTCTTCCAAACAGTAATTATATATTTTTTTCTCATTCTTCAAAATATCTTCTTTTGTGTTCAAAAGAAGAAAGAAACTCCTACAGGTTTAGAACAACTTGAGGTTGTCAAATATTCAATTCAAATATTAAAAAAGACGTGGCCTTACCAGACACCAAGTTTTCTCAGGTACTGAATATGGCCCTTGTAAAGTATGGAGCTTATTTCTCCTTTCACCTTCCCTCCTTCTTTAATGGGATCAACAATGACAAAGTCTCCTAACAAACAGAAAAACCATGAAAAGCCGTTCATGTCTTTAAGAACAGAATCGTTATATATCCATGAAAGGTAAAACACACTCACCTCGTTTGATCCAGATGTTCTTACGGAATTTAGTAGGCATACTGACAAGGAAGCGCTCGCCGCTGCCAGTCACAGCTTCATGGAGGTTATTGCCATTACTTCCCAAGACCTGTGATGTGAAGGAGGTGTAGAATTATTAATACCGTGGTATAATGAGAGTTCTCAAAGCTTTACAGATCTCAAAAACTGTAACTGTACCCTCATGATATTCTGGTCTTCAGTGGGTGTGACATAGTCCTCCAGAACTTCTTTGACTACGTGTTTGCGTTTGGTTGCCTTTGACATGGTGGATATAAACCTCTGGAGATTCTGTCACCTGAATAAAGACAAATATACATTTGTTTGAGAACTAGAGTTAAGAGGCGAGCATGTGTGATGATAACGCATGTGGACTACAAAGAATAAAGCGGCTCTCAGGGCAACAGTTATGCTTTGAATGCAGTCACAAAACACCTTGTCACTTTGCTAGAACATGCATAACTGGAAACCATACATAACTGGCCAGTATAGTATGATCATTATAAATGCTATAAGATAATGTATTAAAAAAGCAAGTCATTTGACACACACGACAACGTAACTTTTTAAAATATTACAGCATGGCATAGAAACGTGTGGCCTTCATACTGTGTTGGTCTGGAGCTCTGGACAAATAAAATCCCTAAATGTCTAGATTTATTTAAATAGTAAAATCGCAAATGCGTCATACCTACCTAGAAACTGTATATGAAACTCTGGATGTACTCTGAGTTTATTTACTAATGGCATCGAGATGAATTTCTAGCGTTTACTCGAATCTTCTTCACAGAAGTGTGAAGCGAAACGCGAGGGATGCAACTGAACTGGATTTTAAATTTACAAAATAAAAGCCACACTAACACAGTTGAGGAGGGTGAGAGGATTGTTAACAGTAAAATGTCTATACATGAATGTTTAAAATCTTTTAATAATAATAATAATAATAATAATATAATAATAATCATAATGTCTTTAGCAAGTCCGAGGGAAACTTTTATTTTGAAAGGTAATTTTCATGGTTCACATTTTTAAAACAACCACAGCAAGCCACGCTATGAGAGAAATAGATGGACATTAAAATAATACGATAATCAGAGCGCACATTTGAATTTGGATGCTGTGAACAGTCATCTTAAAGATGTGGAGATTGAAAACCCTCCGTCACAAAGCAAGTGGATCTGCCAATAACTTGGAGGAGTTCAAACACAAGAGAAGAGAGTTTGAGAAAGGTGTGTTTCATCTCTCATTCTATTTTGTTGATTTTATATACGTTTGTAATGTATTAATGTAGGCAAAATAATATATTATTTATGTATTCATCTACTCATAGCTCTTAGACAGGCACGGAGAGACAGACAGCTCATCAGTAAGAGACTCCTGCAGAATGAGGAAGAGGAGCAGGAGGAAGACTCTCTGGAGTCACCTGAACAGGTCAGTCTCCAGAGAGAAATGCTCAAGTTTATTTCTGTACTATGTACTGCATGTATGGGGGACAGGAAGGATACCGTTCTTAGCAAACTGCAAATATTGTTTATATGCGTGTATGTCTTATGAAGCATGTGTGCTGTATAACATCAGGTCAGAGAGATGATTCGTGGAGTCCAGTCTGGGGGTGAGGAGAAAGCAGCTCGTCTTGCATCTGTACGAAAAGCACTAAGAAACCCAGAGAACCAACTCACTTTCATTAAGTAGGACTTCAATATCAACAGTGTTTACTTTATATTATTTGCTGCACTGCATCATCTTGTTTATATGTCTCTTTTCTTCTCATTTGTTTTAAATTAATACATTTTATTTTTATTTTTAGTATTTAATTTTTATTGTTAGTTTTATTTCTTAGTCATCTTTTATTATTATTCTTTATTTTTATGCAAAGCACCTTAAATTACCTTTGGGTATGAAATGTGCTGTATAAATAAACTTGCCTTGCCTTATTTAGGAGGTCTACAACTTATATTTTAATGTGTATGAGTACATTTACAAGTCATATTTCGGCCCTAAACTAAACAGGAAATACTTTACATGTTGCAAGCTTCTTTTCAGAAAATAATGTTTTTGTTTTTTTTTTGCCATTGTGCTTAATTGTCATGAAAATTATTCACATTTGCGCATTTTCCATTGACACTGAATATAAGAACTATATTTGTAATCCGTATTAATTATCTTATATAGTAAACTTAATATAGCTAATATACTTGCATATAATATAATTTATATTATTTATTCCCATTTAATATTTATATATGTACTATACTAATATATATACTAATTTATAGTGCTGTCAAATGATTAATCGCGATTAATCGCATCCAAAATAAAAGTTTTTGTGTACGTAAAATATGTCTGTGTACTTTGTATATTTATGTATACATAAATACACACACGACACGTGCATGTATATATTTCAGAAAAATATGTTGTTTATATATTAAATACATTTATATAATAATATAAATTATATGAATATAAATATATACATGTAAATTCATGTACATGTTTTAAAATGTATACTGTATGTGTGTATTTATACATAAATAATAAATATACGAAGTATACACATATTATGTAAACAAAAACTTATTTTGAATGCGATTAGTCGCGATTAATCGTTTGACAGCACTATAATTTATATAGTTTTATCATACATATTTACTTATTTCAAATTATAATAATATTTGTATTTATGTATTTTAATCAAATGCATGCACAGCACAAGACACTTCTTTCAAAAACATAAAAATAAACACATTATTCCAAAGATATATTGATAAGATCGTGTATCTACTAATGCATTGCCTGTGTTTTTCTTCAGATCAGAGAACAGCATGCACATGTTGATCGGACAGCTCAGTTCCCATAATGCTCAGTGTCAGCTGGAAGCGGCACGCTGTCTGCATGAGCTGTCTCAGTCCACTCACCCCAGTGTAGGTCAGGCCTGTCTGCCTGCCGGCCCCTACCTCCTCACTTACCTTTCCAGTCAGAGCACCAAGCTAACGGTCAGTGGGTCACCACTTTGAGGTCAGTGTCAGAGGCATGTAATCGATCATTCCTCATGAATTTGTCTCTTTTGTCTTTTCCTTTAGGAGCTTTCTTTATACACTCTGGGAAATCTGTGTCCTGACAGCGCTGTGGTTAGAGAGAAGCTTCTCGCTCAGGGAATCGTTTCTGCACTTGCAAATTGCATTCATGTAAGATCATTTAGGGTACTAATAGTAAACTATTACTTTTGTTAACTCATAATTGACTTTAAATCAAATCTTGGCATATATACTGATAATGTTATTTTGTGTCTCTGAATGCATTCTCATTGGCTCACAAAAAAAAATCTCTATTATATTTCATCCTAAAACAAAAGAAAAAGAAAAGCTTTTTGGACAACTGATAATTATGTGCAGATTTACCCTTTCAGTTATACTTGCTCTTGTTATTATCAGTGGTGATTCCCAGTACTGTAACAGTAATATTTTTCATTATTTTATTTTTCATATCACAGTAATTGGGGGGGGGGGTTGGTGAGTGTGCTTAGCTGCCATGTAATGAAAAAAAATTATGAAATAAATAAATAATAATGTCTCAATACAACAATAACAACAACAAAAATCTTTAAGCAAAACATATTTATTTATTTTTTTTTTAAATACAATAACACATCCAGACATATTTTATTATGGATTTTTTTTGTTCTCGTTATTATCAGTGGTGATTTTCACTACTGTAAAATTTTACATTATTTTTTTATTTATTTTTTCATATTACAGTAATAGGAATTTGGTGTGTGTGGGGGGGTAATGCAAAAAAAAAAAAATAAATAATGCCACAATGGCAAAAAAAAGTATTAAACAAACAAAAAAAAAATCTTTAAACAAAAATCTTATTTCTTAAATTTTCTTTCTTTTTAATTTAAATACCATAACACATCCAGACATATAACTTTTGTGGATTGTTTTGTTCTTATTGTTCTCAGTGCTGATTCTCATTACTGTAAGAGTAATATTTTCCATTTTTATTTTTATCAAATCTAATAATAATAATAATGTCATAATGATTTTTTTTCTTTTAGCAAATTATTATTTCTTAATTTTCTTTGTTTTTAATTTGGGTTCAAATGTGCCTTGGACATGTTCTTGAGATCATGAATGGTTTTCTGTTCTAGAATCAGAGGTATAATCTGGCCGTGGTGGAGGCGATTGGCTTCACTTTGTCTCAGCTGCTACAGGCAAAAGACGCAACTGAAAAAATCATCCCGTAAGTGACCACAACTTGTTTGTTTATGTTCATTTAGTATTTTTGACAAGTGAACTAAGGTCTTGGCACACTGAAATCGCTATAGTTTACTATAAATTGTTAATGCTAATGAAAAATATTAAGATATTCATCACACATTTTTCTGTCCTTATATTTAAAACCCCAGAGCGGTCATGGCTTCAGGAATAGTCCCTCGTGTGATCTCAGCGTTGACTCCCGATCCTGAATTTGGTTTCGGGCCAGCGATTGAGTGTACGTGGTGTTTGCACTATTTAGTCAGCAGGTGTGGTCCTTTCTCCTTCCATAAAAACGTACATAACAATGACAGAGTAATGGAGAGTTGTGCTAAAACCTGTTTAATGCCAGTTCCTTCAGATGACATGAATTCTCTTTCAATCTCTATCTGGAAAAAAAGAGGCTAGTGAGTAAAGCATCAGCTGAATTGTGACATGATGTTGTTGTGGTTTGCAGTAATTTGGATAACTCGGTGCTGATCGCTCAAGGCGCCCTCTCGCAGTGCAGTGCAGTTTTGATAACACTAGGAGGCTCTGTTGCTCAAGGAAACCTGGAGGGTGGAATAGAGTTGGTAAGTCATTACAGCACAACATTTTATACCCACATCACGTACATACTGCACATCTGGGTTAGGATGAGAGTCATTTTAAATTATTGTGTTCACTGAATAGAAACACTGCCTATATATAATTCAATTATCAATGCTTTTATAATCAATGCTTACTATTACATTATTTTATGAAATACGAGCGAGTCATATTTAATCTTAAAATTGAACACAGAAAAATATAGGAATATATACAGTAATTTGTGTGTGTGTGTGTGTGTGTGTGTGTGTGTGTGTGTGTGTGTGTGTGTGTGTGTGTGTGTGTGTGTGTGTGTGTGTGTGTGTGTGTGTGTGTGTGTGTGTGTGTGTGTGTGTGTGTGTGTGTGTGTGTGTGTGTGTGTGTGTGTGTGTGTGTGTGTGTGTGAAAATAAGTCATATTTAATAGTAAAGTTGAACACAGAAAATGTTGCATAAATATTATAAACAAATATAATGTGTGTGTGTGTGTACTTTGGTGAAATATTATATATATATGTCTATTTTATTACAAAGTACTGTATTTAATATTTGAATATGTATTAGTTTAAATGTATTATCTTTATATATTAAGATAATACATACTTATCAGAGAGAGAGGGAATTAATATAGAATTAGAATATCTCAGGAAACCTATATTGGAATTATGGAATTGATGCCAAAGCAAGGTCGTACTTTCTCATACATAATAATATTTGAACTTCTATTAACTGAACAAATTGCCCAATTCATCAGCAGAATGATCATGTGGTTATTATGGCTCTCTCATCCTCTAAAAACGGCTTTTACCTGCTTTCCTCTGGACTGTGACTTTTGTTTTTGCTGTGCAGCTCATTTGGCCTCTTCTGCGTTGTCTTGGTAACCTGCTGGTCAGTGGAGGTGATTTAATGCCAGAGGACACTCGTCTCCTCGCCGCGCTCTGTGTCTTTAGTCAGGCTTACCTTCACCCTCATCCTGCTCTGTCCAGAGAGAGCCTTTGGGTGCTCAACAACCTCACCGGTGAGCAGGACGTTAGCATGCACGTGCTTACATTGATTAACACCCCAATTATTCATCCCAGTTAAAGCTCAAACACCATTCTCACAATTATAACTGTGATGCACTGTCTTGTGTTTTTTCAGCTGGCTCCAGTGGGTTCTGCTCTGGCTTGCTGCTTCTTAATATGGTTCCCATATTAATCCAGTTTCTGTCTTTCTCTAAAGGAATTAACTCAATGGTGAGGAACCAACATGCATCTATACAGCAGTGTAACATATCTACATTTTTGGGCTGCGACCCACTATGTGCTGTATGATCTTACACTGACCCATATTAAAGTACTTTAATAATTTACTCTCCTATTCAAAATGTTGAGTTTTATGATTTTTGTAAAACAAAATCAATATTTTAAATCGATTACAAGTGACAGTGAAGACGTTTATAATGTTCTAAAAGCTTTTAAACCTATTCATCAAAGCATCCTGAAAAAATGTATCACGGTTTCCACATAAATATTAAGCAGCACAGCTGTTTTCAATATTGATAATAATAATAATAATAAGAGTTTCTTGAACAACAAATCAGAATATTAGAATGATTTCTGAAGGATCATGCGACACTGAAGATTTTATTGCATCACAGGAATAAATTAGATTTTTAAAATATAATCAAATAGAACACTTTTTTTTATTCTCATTTTATTTATAAATTGTAATTATATGTATATATATACATATGAACAAAATTATAAACGCAACACTTTTGTTTTTGCCCCCATTTTTCACGAGCTGAATTCAAAGATCTAAGACTTTTTCTATGAACACAAAAGGCCACTTTCTCTCAAATATTGTTCACAAATCTGTATAAATCTGTGTTAGTGAACACTTCTCCTTTGCCGAGATATTCCATCCACTTCACAGGTGTGGCATATCAAGATGCTGATTAGACAGCATGATTATTGCACAGGTGTGCCTTAGGCTGGCCATAATAAATGTGCAGTTTTATCACACAGCATAATGCCACAGATGTCGCATGTTTTGAGGGAGCGTGCAATTGGCATGCTGACTGCAGGAATGTCCACCAGAGCTGTTGCATGTGAATTTAATATTAATTTCTCTACCATAAGCCATCTCCAAAGGCGTTTCAGAGAATTTTGCAGTACATCCAATCGGCCTCACAACCGCAGAATGCTGATATAGATTACTTGAATTTACTGTATTGTTTTAAAAAAGTTTTATATTCCTGCTGCAGTAATCGTATTCACTCACATCATATCAGCATGTACATTTGATAACATACACAGATATATTTTAGTTCTCACACAATTATTGTTGTTTGTACAAGGCCTGAGAGTTCTGGGTAATATCGCCCATCATGGCACAGAACACTGTGTTGGTTTGACACAAGCGGGGCTGCTGACCGCCCTCTGTGCCACACTCAAGATGGCCGAGCCAGAGGTGGTCACCCTGAGCCTGGAAGTGCTGTACATGCTGCTATCCAGCAGCCCACAGGTGAATGAGATCATTTAACAATGCATTCTCGATTCAAATAGTATTGCGATACTATAATAGTTTTTATTAATGATTTTAATAAGTTTTCATTTTAAATATTTTACAATTTCATTTTAATTTGAAACGTAATTTTGCTGTTTTTGTCTTTTTTTTTCATTAGTTTTACTTAAAAACAAAAAAAATGTGTTTAATAACCCTGCACTTCAAATCATTTTGTATTGATCTTTGTAAGAAACTTAATGACAGGCTTACTTAGGATGACTCAACAAGCAAATGTAATGCAAGTCCTCCTGCTTGTAACAGGTGGTGGAGGAGTTTACGAGGTTAAATGGTGTTCCTCTGCTGGAAGCCATTCAGTATAACAGTGAAGAAGAGCAACGTGTCCGAGCCGCCTACATTCTCGATCATCACATCCCTTCTTTCTCTGAGGTCAATATTGCATTTACCTGCTTATTATTTATGGACATATTATATGTGAGGAATCACCATGACCAATATTCTCTCTCTTTTTTTTTTTTTAAAGGTGGAGAGCCTTTCATCATGGCACGTCCAATGACAGAATTGCAAACAATTTCTGTTTTCTTCAAAGCAAACTCAATGGACCCTTTAGCGCTTAGTTATTCGTTCATTCTTGTTTTCTGAATTGTACAGAAAATAAAAGCCTTTTTACTGCACATATGAAGTATGTTCATGTGTTTTGCTGCTGATCCGACTAACCAGTGCATGCACAGAACAGCATTTTAATGGTTTTATAAGTATAGGGAATATATCTGTATGTTGCCATTTCTTAAAAAAAACACTACAGTTTTTTTTTTTTTACAATTATTACACAATCCTCACATTAAAGTGACAACAACATACTAACATGTGTAATTTGTTTGCCATACTAAAACAGTGAATGTTTATCTAAGATGCTATTTATTCTGAAGTTACTCCTATTTCTCTTAAATACATAAAGGTCCAAAAATAGTCTTAAATAGTTTTATTTTATGCTGTCAAAAAGTTCAACTGGAATCTATTACCAATAAATAAGCGAATTCTCACTTATTATTATAGAATAACAATGAAGAAGGGCAACCAATAAATAAGCGAATTCTCACTTATTATTATAGAATAACAATGAAGAAGGGCAACCAATAAATAAGCGAATTCTCACTTATTATTATAGAATAACAATGAAGAAGGGCAACCAATAAATAATAAGTGAATTCTCAAATTAAATAATAATTAATATGAATATTAATGCATATCAAGTTCTCTAAAATGTATAATTGTATTGTTGCAATATCATTCTATTATTAATGTAAATAAAGGGTAACCCGTTGAAAACAGGTAAATAGCTGCAGTATGTCTGATATGATACACTTTGTCCTTTTATGTAACAGCGCCGGTTAAGCGTTATGAAAGCAGCACAACATGAGAGCAGACCTGCGCGTGTCCGTGAATGAAGGTGACGCCGTTATTTGTGTTTAATCCGCTGATTTATGTCTCGCTAATGAGATTTATAGCGCGTTTGATCAATGTGTGTGCTTAAGCTACACGCTTTCTTTAACTTTGTTGTTGTTTTTGTTTTTAGCATTGCGGCTAAGCTAATAGCTCATAAGTCGACTGGAAGGTGTATTTGTGTCAAATAAACTGATAAAACGCTACAAGACATTTATCAGACGGTTTTAAGAGCGTGTCCTATTTGGCATGGAAATGCACTTTAGATTATTAATGAACAACAACATTAGTTACCGTCTAATTTGTTTCACTGGCTGTGGCTCAAACCTAGTGAGCTGACTAGACAGCATTTTGGGGCTCATTTGTCCCGAGACAGCCGTGTTTTGCGCCTAAAAGTACTGTCTAGTTAGCAGCTCTCTAGATTTTGACAGCTGCCACGTTTTTATTATATAGTTATTTATTATATGCCACGTCATAGATAAGTTCACAGTTGGACAGTTGTCCAGGTTTAGGATGTTTAGTTAATGTAGATGTTTGGATAAGAAACACGTATTACTATGTATTGAATTGGTGTGTATGTGCTCCTTGTTCACACAGTGGCAGTAAGATGCTGATAAATCTACATTGATTAATAATGTCTATACATAATAATTATACTATAGGGTTTAGATTGTAGTGATTAGATCAATTCAAAAACTTCAGATGTCAAAGAGTGGCCTAAACTATTATATAAAAGTGTGTGTGTGTGTGTGTGTGTGTGTGTGTGTGTGTGTGTGTGTGTGTGTGTGTGTGTGTGTGTGTGTGTGTGTGTGTGTGTGTGTGTGTGTGTGTGTGAATCTCTCGTGTCCATTCAGGATCTCCTGCAGAGCTGCTGACCGGCTGGGATCCTGCTGAGCGGTATGTAGTTGCACCAAAACACAACATGCATTCAACATGTAAAGCTTCAGTAAAACAAAACATACATTCATCATGATAAAACCTTACTCAAACAAAATGTGTATTCAGCAGGATAAAGCTTTAAGCTAAAACAACATGCATTGAACACGATAAAGCTACATCCGATCACAGCATGCAATAAACGTGATAAAGATTCATCTAAACACAACATGCATTCAGCGCGCTAAAACTTTAACACAACATTATAAAGCCTGACCCAGACAGTACACATTCAACATGCTGAAACTGCAACAAAACACAGGATGCATTGAACATGCTGAAACTGCAGCAAAGTCTAAAACAAAACATCTAGAGGTACTAATGTTATTCCCATAATAATCCCCTTTATCTCACCCGTTCTTTAGATTCTCATCTATGTTATAGTTTATTTCTACGGGTGCATCATGCAGTTGAAGGCTCATCTTCGTCTCTATCAGAGTTGTTTGTGGTTCTGTACAAGTTCTCAGCGGCTGTTCTCACTCTGTACTGCGCACAGGTATGCACGACCAAATTGTATTTATCTGTTGAATACAGATGCAACATTTTCATCTCAGCAATAACAATACATGGAGCTTCCAAAACCAAAATGGTTTAGCTCAAATGCTTAAAACAAATTTGAGTCCCTGTATTTTCTAGTATAGCAATACTATACGTTATGAAAGCCCACTTTTGCCACAGAATAAAATATATAAAAAATATATTTGCAACTTAAGTTTACTTCTCACAAGTCTGACTTTTTGTCTTTTGTACTGAAAAACAAAAAAAAATATTGAGTTAGAAAAATACTGAGTAAGTCACTTTTTGCAGTGAGATTTTTATTGAAATCTTTATTTGAACAATTATGTAAATCATCCTTCAGAGCTGATATTGTCATCTATAGACCAGAATATTATAGAGGCATACTTGTTGGCTCAGAACATCATAGCTACTACTTAACTTAACCACCTTCACGTTTTTGTTAGAAAAAAAATGTATTTTATATATTTTTGACTTATTGTTCTAATCAGGCTGTTATGTTAGGTAACGTTATTTAGTAAATTATCATCAAGGCCATGAGATTATGAGATTTGGCTGCAGATATTATTTTTGTAGAGTGACTATTGTAGTTTTTTGTAATTTTGTTATCATGAAGACAGTGTTGAGAAATTATTTGTTTTCATTGCCTCTTTTTCTGTTTATAGGTCATCAACCAATTACTATGAACTTCTCGGGGTGAAATCAGATGCTACACTGGAGCAAATTAAGAATGCATTTTTTAACAAATCCAAAAAGGTTATTTTCTTGGGATTTTTCTGTTATTTTAGAGTGATTTTGGTTATAGAGCCTAGTGGTATTATCACTTATATTTACAAAAACATTATAATTCATCAGTTTGGACACTTATATAATTTATCTTGGTAACACTTTACAAGGTTCATTAGTTAACAACATTAGTAAATATGAACTAAGAATGAACAATACATCTACAGCATTTATGAATGTTAGTTCATGTTAATTTCAGCATTTACTAATGTATTATTAAAATGAAAAGTTGTGTTTGTTAACATTAGTTAATGCACTGTGAACTAACATGAATAAACAATGAAAAACTGTATTTTCATTAACTAACATTAACAAAGATTACTACAAGTGTAATAAATGCATTGTTCATTGTTTATTCATGTTAGCTAATACATTAACTAATGTTAAAAAATGACACCTTATTGTAAAGTATCACCGTTATCTTTTATAGTTATTTTAAAATGTTATTTTAATTTTTTGCCTCATCTATATGCTTTGACAATGGTAGAGGAGTTAGTCATATGGATGTGATCAAAGCATTTTGCAATTTGCATTAGTTTAATTTGTCACAAATTGAGGCAGATCCTCAGAATTTCTTCTCTAATGCATAATTTATCCTTAGTGGTAAAAAAAGTAGCCTGTTGCATTCCTACAATATTGTATGGTTGTACAAAAATGATGCCTAGCTATTCACCTCCTCACCCCTAGAGAGAGCTGTTCGATTGTGGCAGAGAGGCTGTTGTCTGTTCCCATAGTCTTACATTTTTAGGCACTTATTTTGTTTGTTTAGTTTGTTGAGTTTACTAGGCACATTTGTTTTGTTGGATAATTTGTCAGCATGTTACAAATTGAAGCAATTAAATATGTTGGTGAGAGAACATCAACAAACGAAAGTCGCGAGACAATTATGCATGTGTCTGCGAGAAAGAGAGTGAGAAACATCTGTTTACGGGTGAAGGAGGCAGAGTGACGGCAAGATAGATCCACTGCATGCTTGTGTGTGTGACAGGAGATGAGGGTACAAACCGAGGATATGGGCGCTTTGTTTCCGAGTCAGAAGCAGATAAAAGCATTTATGAGTGATGTGACTTACAGAACAAATGAGAGTGGAAAGGTCATAAAGATGAGGCTTGTGCCATATTCCATTCATTAAATATGAAACATGCATTAATTTGGTTTTTATGAATTAAATTAATTAAGGATACTAAATATTTTTGTGCAGGTGCAGTTCATGTTCTTTGAATTGTTTAAATTGATAAATGTATATAAAAGTGTAATGTATTTGTTTTATATGAACAAAAATGTCCATCTTCTCATCTTCAGTTGCACCCTGACAGTGACCCATCAAATCCCGGTCTGCACAGTCAGTTTGTGCAGCTGAATGAGGCATACGGGGTGCTGAGCAGAGAAGGGTCCAGACGAGATTATGACCTCAGGCTGAGGTACCAGTACACTGCAGGTCCGGCCTTCAGATCCTCCAGCTCCACCAACAGCCCCAGGTGACTGTTAGCTCCATTATTAACCAACGTGGTGTTATTAAATGGGATTTTACTGAATTAGAATTAGAGTGGGCATCTTATACTTACATGAAGGTTATAATACTGGCATATACACTCACCGGCCACTTTATTAGGTACACCTGTTCAATTGCTTGGTAACACAAATTGCTAATCAGCCAATCACATGGTAGCAACTCAATGCATTTAGGCATCTAGATGTGGTGAAGACGACTTGCTGAAGTTCAAACCGAGCATCAGAATGGGGAAGAAAGGGGATTTAAGTGACTTTGAACGTGGAATGGTTGTTGGTGCCAGACGGGCTGGTCTGAGTATTTCAAAAACTGCTGATCTACTGGGATTTTCAGCACAACCATCTCTAGGGTTTACAGAGAATGGTCTGAAAAAGAGAAAATACCAGTGAGCGGCAGTTGTGTGGACAAAAATGCCTTGTTGATGTCAGAGGTCAGAGGAGAATGGGCAGACTGGTTAGAGATGATAGAAAGACAACAGTAACTCAAATAACCACTCGTTACAACCAAGGTATGCAGAATACCATCTCTGAACACACAACACGTCGAACCCTGAAGCAGATGGGCTACAGCAGCAGAAGACCACACCGGGTGCCGCTCCTGTCAGCTAAGAACAGGAAACGGAGGCTAAAATTCACACAGGCTCACCAAAATTGGACAATAGAAGATTGGAAAAACGTTGCCTGGTCTGATGAGTCTCGATTTCTGCTGCGACATTCAGATGGTAGGGTCAGAATTTGGAGTAAAGAACATGAAGGCATGGATCCATCCTGCCTTGTCTCAATGGTTCAGGCTGGTGTTGGTGGTGTAATGGTGTGGGGGATATTTTCTTGGCACACTTTGTGCCCCTTAGTACCAATTGAGCATCGTTTAAACGCCACAGCCTACCTGAGTATTGTTGCTGACCATGTCCATCCCTTTATGACTACAGTGTATCCATCTTCTGATGCTACTTCCAGCAGGATAATGCACCATGTCACAAAGCTCAAATCATCTCAGACTGGTTTCTTGAACATGACAATGAGTTCACTTTACTCAAATGGCCTCCACAGTCACCAGATCTCAATCCAATAGAGCACCTTTGGGATGTGGTGGAACGGGAGATTCACATCATGGATGTGCAGCCGGCAAATCTGCAGCAACTGCGTGATGCTATCATGTCAATATGGACCAAAATCTCTGAGGAATGTTTCCAACACCTTGTTGAATCTATGCCACGAAGAATTAAGGCAGTTCTGAAGGCAAAAGTGGGTTCAACACGTTATTAGCAAGGTGTAACTGATTTGTGTTGGATATATTTTGTTCCTTTGTGCAGTGGCACAGGAGATGAGGCTTTGAGTCTATATAAATTTCAACAAGCTGAAAAAATAAAACCAACATTTTTGAGATAATGTAATCTTGTTAAATCTGATTTCATAAAATTGGTATCGGGAAAAAATATCATTCAGGAACCGGTATCGAACTCAAGGTATCAATATCGAAAATTGTTGAATGATACCCAGCCCTACCAATGACTGATTGTATTTTTTCTCTAATATGGAAGTTACTGAGGACCAGCAGCTGTTTAGTTCCACATTCTTCAAAGTATCTTCTTTCGTGTTCAACTGAAGAAAAAACTTTATGCAGGTTTAGAACAACCTGGGTAAATAATTTTTGGGTGAACTATACCTTTAAAGTGACAGACACATCCATGCTTCTAAAGGTATAGGCCTATTGTAGAGCTTGGTAGACATAATTATTATATTTTAGACCTTATTAGACAGATTAATTAATAGATTATCATTAATGTTAGACCCTATTTATTAATTTATAATTTAAATTAATCATAAATACATAAATAATCATATGTCATATGCAATTTGGCATTTTAAAAAGTAAAAAAAGAAGCTAAATTATTTAAATAAATAATGGAAATAATGACATAATAATGTAATCCAAATTTAAGCAAATTATAAAAAATTTTATAAATTAATTAAAATTCATCCCATCCAGGTAACAACTGCAGAACTGTCAAAAAATACTACTAATAATAAAAAATTATAAATAATCAAATTAAAAACAACAATATTCATGTGTTCTGTTGCAAGTGTACATACTTGAGTATGTTTTCTCATGGTTTATTGTAGAGCTAAGAGTCCCTCAATGATTATTTGTTATTATTTTGTCCTTGGGTTTAAACATTTTTTTTATCGGGGATGCGTGAATGGGTGTCCCTAATTTTGCCTCGCTGAAGGTGGCAACCCTAGTCAGAACACCTTAGCAACTGCATAGCAACATACTGAAAGCCTCTCAGAACACTTAAACAGCTGCATAGCAACGCCCTAGCAACCAGTCCGAGCATCCTATCATCATGTTGACAAGATTTGCACAGACAAGCACCAGTCACATTTTCATCAGAATGTGTAATAATCTATCTGGTGGTTAATATTAATATTCTGTCATTTCAAAATAATGTTTGTACAATTTGAGGTAATAGTATGAAAACTATTTTTGTTGCATAATACACAGAAATATTTTTTAAGAGACGTGAGATTGACAATGATAATTTTGGGTATATGTGTTACATACTTAAAAATAAAGCTTCTTTATTGGCATTATTGGTTCCATGAAGAACCTTTAACATCCGTAGAACCATTCCAGTGTACAAAAGATTCCTAAAAGTGGAATCTTTGTCTTCACACTAAGTTGATCTGTTCACTGAAAGGCTCTTTTTGGAACTTAAATGGTTCTTCTATGGCAGGTGTGCCCAACCCTGCTCCTGGCGATCGACTGTCCTGCAAACTCTCCAACTCTAATCAAACACACCTGTCTTTGATTTTCAAGCGATCCTTAATTAGTTGCTTCAGGTCTGTTTGATTAAAGTTGGAGCTGAGCTTTGCAGGACAGTCGATCCCAAGCAGGGTTGGGCACCCCTGTTCTATGGCATCACTGCTAAAACCCCCTTTTGGAACTTTATTTTTAAGAGATTTTATTTTTAAGAATCATGTTACAAAAGATTGTGGTTCAGTGGCTGAAATACCAGTGTTGTGTCTCTGTTTGTCAGTGAGGAGGCTGCAGAGAGCATGCGTTACTGGGAGCAGTTCAGACAGTCCCAGCCTCAGGAGAACACGGCTGAGGAACAGCAAAAGAGCAAGAAACGTAACATGCGTTTGGTGGGCTACTGCATGCTAACAATGCTACTCAGTATCTCTGGGCATTACTTTGGGTTCAGGTAAGCGCTAATACATAGTATTGACATCAACATGCATGCGTTCCATCCTAATATTTTCCAACACATTCTGAATGATGCTGCGCTGATAAGTGAGTGTTTTGATATGGTATTATGATATTTGGTATGAAACACAGTGCAAAATGTTTTCTTTTGTTCATGTGTCGGTTTTCTGATGAGTACGTGATAATGATGTTTTGTTTTTGAAACTCATTTCGTCTGTCCCAGAGCCAGACAAACCCCAGTAGAGCGTGTTCACTGGTTTCCCATAATCCCTGATGTTTAGTTATGCTTTTCAGTATCAGCTAAATGTTTTTACACCTTGAATTCAGGCGACTGAGATTAAGTATCTACTATAAACAGACACTGCTCGCTTGACGCGTAGCAGAAGTGCACTTAAAATGTTTTGAAAAATGATCAAATGTTTTATTGCCCTGTCAGTGCCCGTGTGCCCTTTTAAATGCGACCCTAAAGTTATGTGGGCACGTCGTGGATGTCTGTTCACCCCTCCAAATATATATGTTGGCAGTAAATCTGTTCACCTTTGACCCCTGGGCTGGTCTGTCATGCAGGAAACTGGAAGAGGTCCATAGTAACTTCATGGATGAGAAGGATAAAGTCATCGCTGAGATCTACAACACATCCAAAGAAAGAGCCAGGTGGAGAACGCTTTGAAGTTACACGTGTCACCTCAGGAGGCACATCAGAGGTTTTGAATACAAAAGCTGTAGCGTTTGAAACCGTTAGGGAATAAATTGTTAAAGTGCCCCTATCGTGGATTTTTGAAAATTACCTTTCATGCAGTGTGTAACTCTAAGTGAATGAAAACATCCTGCAACGTTTTAAATCTGGAAGTGCACCGTGTATATAGTTATTGTCTCTCAAAAGAAAAAGTCGACTCTGAATCATTTAAACGAGTAGTTTTTAAAATGAATCCCAAGCTGTTTCATGTTAACATCAACATGAAACATTAGCATATTGCCTGCACACTTGTTTTTTTTGCGTTGGTCTGAATGAAAATGCAAATTCGTTCTTTGCCACAAGGTGCTGCTTTTGGAGCAGTAAAAACAGCTGTTTCTCTGGTGACGCTGTACACAAAGAGGCACGCTCACAAACACTGCTTTATCAGGCATTACATGCATGATGTAATGGAAATTAGACCAATCGGAACAAACACCGCAGATTAGCGTAGGGTTTGGAAAAAGGAATCATTAAACTAATCATTTGGGAGTCGTTGAGCAAATAAGGTAAAAATAAATGCTTATCATAAGACAATAAGTGTTTTTTTTTGACCTTGCATGAATGTCAACCTGTTGTTAAGGGACTCCCAAAACTTTTATTACCTATGATAGGGGCACTTTAACATGTAAAGGAGAGATAAAGTAAAATGATTATAGATTCATCTAATTTTATTTGACAGCCTTTATGGATTTGTTCTTTATATGCTACTTAATCAGCCCCCTAATTGGATAAAGGATAAAGCATCTGCTTTGGATAAAAGGCAGAACATTTTGAGGCAAAAAAATTGTATTTAGGATAATGCTAAATTGCATGATGACCCTGTATTGTGGGACCGGAATATTAAGACTTTGGACAAGTAATTTACAAGAACCCCCAATTTGTTTTTTGTCAGCCAAACCCTCTTGGATGTAATGTATTTACTCCATGAGATTTTAAGTTAATATTTCAGTTAATGGTCACATGACGTGCAAGTAAATAGATTTATTTATACATTTTTAGTTTAATTTTGACTGTTGCTCAAAGGTCAAAATCAAGTGTATAGCGTTAGTTCTGGCAGATCACGTGAGTCAAGCTTCCATCGGCTGATTCTCAGCTGATCCACATCTACCTATAGGAATATGACCCCTATCACAGCATTCTTATATAAGGCCTATTCAGTATTATTCAGCAGCTTTATTGCTTGCTCAGGAGCAAATTACCCTCCTCCATCCCCAACTCTTCCTTTCGCCACAGTCAGAACTTGGCTTTCTGATAAATCTTGTTGAATCGGACTCCTTTTATCATGAATAATGATGTTACAGTTAAATATCTTTAGGAATATTAATGATGTCTGCTGTGTTTATCCTAAGGAGGTTATTGCGGCTCTCCCTCCTCATTCATGACAGGCTGCATGGATGGGCAGGGAGTTTTTGCCCAGAACAGAACCATACCCCCCAGAACTCCATGCTTAGTGTCAATCATTTTGATGATAGTGGTCCTGACAGAACTCTTTTTAATTGTGATAGTGTTTCAGTCAATATTACATTCTCATTGTAAGGGATAACCCATGGCTAGCTGTGCATTCGATTATATTCTTGCAGATATGTAAATACAATAAACCTTTCGCACGTTGCCTTTCCAGATGAATGTTAAACTCTCAGAACATGCAGAGATGGAGTAAACTTTTTTTTTATTTTTTAAACAGAACAAGAAATTGAAAGGACGGCATTAAGGGTTACAAAATATAAAATACAGGGGAGGGGGGGTATCAAGAAATGTATATAAATGTACACATGCAAGCACACATAAAATAAAGAAAGGATACAAGTCCCAAATCAGTTCATTACAAAGACACTATTCAACCAGTGGTTATATTATCAAAGGGTTAATCAGACCGATTCCAGTAAAGTTTTAACATGTGCAAAAAGGCTTCCAAAATTAAAAGTATGTTAGGCCCCGTTAAAGTGCTAATCTTCTCTAGCTGAAATTCTCTTTCAACCAGCGTTTTGAGGGCGTCAGAGCAAGCAGTGAAGAAAAGCGTTAGTAAAGTGAGTGGGTAATGGATAATTATTAGGCAACACCCCAAAGAGACCTTGATAGGTGATGGTGGTATGTCAAGATGGCTGTGAGAGAATTAAATACTGACCCCCAAAACAATGCAGGAACTGTGGTTAATGTGGCTGGACCTAAGTGGCACCTATCACATTCTGGGTTGATGGTAGGATCAATCCGTGCCAGCTTACACTTTGACAGTGAACCTATGAACCACCTTACATTGAATAAGGCAATTCCAGATAGACGAGAATGGACCCTGTCCAGCACTTCATCCCATGTTTCTTGGTCTATTTCCATATTGAGGTCTGAGACCAACTGAACGCAAACTGGAGAAGAGAAAACTAAAGAGCAGAGGATGGTGTCAAAGACAATTGATCTACTAATTTTTTAATGAAGCTCATGGCTCTGAGATGCACAGGGTTATGGAAAACACTGAGAGTGCAGCAGGTTTCACTGTGCACTTAGCTTGATGAATTTGATTTAATTGCAAGAGTGAATAATTTTGCATATTTTATTAGCGTTCATAGTTTTTTTTATCAAATTTTCTAGGGTCGCAGTGTGTTAGATCCACAAACGCAGCAATATTTCAGCCCTTGTACTTTCACCCAACTCTGTCAGATTAAGGTCACAAGGGGTGCAAGGCAAATCAGGCTGATTATAGGCCAACATGGCTTCTCCTGAGGTGTGTTAAACACCTGTACTCTTACTGTATTGCCTGCATTTGCAGGCGACATTGTAACTCCACCTGGAAAGGGTGTTATGGAAACATTGCATTCCTGATAAAGTAGTTCATCAAAACACTGTACATTGTGCACTTTGTTAAGCTCAGTGTGTGAGTATGTGTGTGTGTGGGAGAGAGTTTCTCATGGAAGAATGTTATACAAATGGACAGATCAGTGCTGTCCAGTGCATTTTATTTCAGGTGCTGGTTATTTTCCAACTATATTGAATGCAACATCAAATAATCTTATCTTAAACAGGAAGTGAATGGTTCTTTGGCAAGTAATGAGACGTTTCTTTTACCCATGTAATAGTTCTAGGCTGCATATCAAATGCATTTCCTGCAAGATTATATTAAACAAGACCCTTATTCTGGATCCAAACTCTTCGCAGACCCCTGGTGTCACAAGGCATACATCCCAAAAATGAGGTCTTTTTAGATATCCAAGTCATTGCCTTTTTTGAAGAATGGAAAAGTATTTTAGGGTTTGACATTTATTGTATATTCTGCATTAGACATTCACCAGAGCGCCTTCATCTTTATAAATCAAATATTGATTTTGGGGAGAAATCACTCTAATGCAAGCCTTAATGTAATTGGGTTTTAAAGTGATTAATAATTAAAGATGATATTGATCTCAGTTATGTAATGTTTTTCATCTGCATGCATTTTTGTTTCTATAGTTATTTTTTGCAAACTTCACTGTACTAATACACAACCATTCAAATGTTTGGGGTTATTAATTATATATATATTTTTTTTAAGTAAGTCTTTTATGCTCAGAAAGTCTGCATTTATTTGATCAAAAATGCAGTTGTATCATTCACTCATCATCATCACTCTGAAGATTTTAGCACGGTAAAGGATATGACAATGTTAATGTATTTGGTTTTGGTGGAATAGATCTGCTGTGCTGCTGTTGGTTATTGCTGTTATTGTAGATTATTCCTGCTGCAACACAAGTACAGGAACTTGATACTGCCAATACATGCGCAGATATGGTGCTGTGAGTATACTGCTGCTGCACAAATAGCATATACAGGTGCATCTCAATAAATTAGAATGTCGTGGAAAAGTTCATTTATTTCAGTAATTCAACTCAAATTGTGAAACTTGTGTATTAAATAAATTCAATGCACACAGACTGAAGTAGTTTAAGTCTTTGGTTCTTTTAATTGTGATGATTTTGGCTCACATTTAACAAAACCCACCAATTCACAAAAAATCTCAAAGAATTTGAATACTTCATAAGACCAATACCAATTTTTTTTTAGTGATTTGTTGGCCTTCTGGAAAGTTTGTTAATTTACTGTATATGTACTAGGGGCTCATTTTGCTTGAATTGCTGCCTGAATTCGGCGTGACATGGAGGTGATCAGTTTGTGGCACTGCTGAGGTGGTATGGAAGCCCAGGTTTCTTTGACAGCGGCCTTCAGCTCATCTGCATTTATTGGTCTCTTGTTTCTAATTTTCCTCTTGACAACACCCCATAGATTCTGGGGTTCAGGTCTGGTGAGTTTGCTGGCCAGTCAAGCACACCAACACCATGGTCATTTAACCAACTTTTGGTGCTTTTGGCAGTGTGGGCAGGTGCCAAATCCTGCTGGAAAATTAAATCAGCATCTTTAAAAAGCTGGTCAGCAGAAGGAAGCATGAAGTGCTACAAAATGTATTTGTAAACGGGTCTAGTGACGTTGGTTTTCAAAAAACACAAATGGACCAACACCAGCAGATGACATTGCACCCCAAATCATCACAGACTGTGGAAACTTAACACTGGACTTCAAGCAACTTGGGCTATGAGCTTCTCCACCCTTCCTCCAGACTCTAGGACCTTGGTTTCCAAATGAAATACAAAACTCGCTCTCATCTGAAAAGATGACTTTGGACCACTGGGCAACAGTCCAGTTCTTCTTCTCCTTAGCCCAGGTAAGACGCCTCTGAAGACAACTGTAGCCAAATTCCTTGACACGTCTGTGTGTGGTGGCTCTTGATGCCTTGACCCCAGCCTCAGTCCATTCCTTGTGAAGTTCACCCAAATTCTTGAATCGATTTTGCTTGATAATCCTCATAAGGCTGCGGTTCTCTCGGTTGATTGTGCATCTTTTTCTTCCACACTTTTTCCTTCCACTCAACTTTCTGTTAACATGCTTGGATACAGCACTCTGTGAACAGCCAGCTTCTTTGGCAATGAATGTTTGTGGCTTACCCTCCTTGTGAAGGGTGTCAATGATTGTCTTCTGGATAACTGTCAGATCAGCAGTCTTCCCCATGATTGTGTAGCCTAGTGAACCAAACTGAGAAACCATTTTGGAGGCTCATGAAACATTTGCAGGTGTTTTGAGTTGACTAGCTGATTGGCATGTCACCATATTCAATTTTTTTTAGATTTTTTGTGAATTGGTGGGTTTTTGTTAAATGTGAGGCAAAATCATCACAATTAAAAGAACCAAAGACATGAACTACTTCAGTCTGTGTGCATTTAATTTATTTAATACACGAGTTTCCCAATTTGAGTTGAATTACTGAAACAAATTAACTTTTCCACGACATTCTAATTTATTGAGATCCACCTGTATAATAAACCGTAGCAGATCTCTACAGGTGGAGCTGGGGAAGGTGGAGGGTTTCAGAGGAACTCTGAAAGCGTGCTACGAATGCTCTAGTGGATGCTAACTAGCCATTTAAATGTAAAGTATCAACCTTATTGGCTGCGTTTGCAACAAGAACCTGTCAGCTTGTACCAGATAGTTTAATGTTGTGAATATCATCAATTTGCATTCACGAACCATCTGTCTGTGCAAGCTAGAATTTCATGACAGAACTTGCCATTAAAAACATTTTATATTGTGAAACAATATTTAAAGTAGCTGTTTTCTATTTGAATGCATTTTAAAATGTAATTTATACTGTAATGTCAAATTTGAATGTTAAGCAGGCATTACTCCAGTCTTCAGTGTTCAGAAACACAAAAATAAATCATATGCTGATTTGCTGCTTAAAAAATGGCATTAGTATTGTCAGTGTTGAAAAGTTTTTATTTGAAATGGAAAAATTTAATGTTTTGTAGCACTATAAATGTCTTTCACTTTTGATTCATTTAATGCATTCTTGCTGAATTTTTCTTAAAAAAAAAAAAAAACCTTAATGACCCCAACATTTCGATCCATAGTATTTACTTCCAGAAGCATTATTAGTGATGGTTGTTAAGGTAAGCAACACTTTTGCTATTGCATATTTGGTTTGACTCATGTTTTTCACCTTGTGGATGATAAAACAGCCTTAAACTTTCCATAGACTTGCTTTGTTTTTTATTGTTTATTGCCCTACTTTTTAACCCCTCTTAGCTAACAAAAACCTCTACTACGTCATTCCCAATTTGCGATGTTCTTTCCTGACATTCTAGAATCCACTACAGCAGAAAAATGTCACAGAAGCCTCACATTCCCAAAGTCTGTGCAGATGTTGACGATCTGGGCTGTTCTGTGACTCCACGGCCTCGGACTCAAGTCTGATGTGGTTTTATGATATGGCATGGACCCATATGCAGGTGCTCCTCTCTGTTCAGGTCTGATCTTGGAGATACCAGCTTTCAGGAATGAGTCAGGGACAGTTTTGATGTTTTTTCTGCTTGTCTCTACAAGAGCACCTATCATTTTGACGGTTTAAAACTAAACTCTTTTAGGGCACCGTCTGGAGAGACTTCACAGAAATACTATCAACATCGCCCACAGTTCAGCAGTATCAATGGTGAAATCCTGTGACCTTGGCCTGGATTGTTTATTTGGATATGTGATGGCTGGACCTTCTCTCCTGACCACTCTGGGTTTTCCAGAAGGCCTTTAGATAGTTATACTCTGAAAGGGCTCTTTGCGGTTGTCAGCTTTAATGCTGTAAGCAGCCCAGGAGAGATAGAACAGCCTGCATTCCTGCAGCCCACATTGATTTTTTTTTTTTTTTTTTTTTGCTCTGTATAACCCAAACATACCTGTGGGTAATGTTGAGGGTCTTCACATGCAAGCAAAGTCGGGTGGGTTCAGGTTTGTTAAATCAATCAGTTCAGATGCTGTTCAACCTAATTTTTGAATTTACACCTGAAAATAATGTCACAGTTGTGACTTCTAGGATATGTTTTTTATAATATAGTAATCGCTGTTGATGTACAGAAAATTCTTTAGAAAATGGTTTTAAAACAACTTTTCCTAAATTGTATTTTATTTATTTGTTTGTAAACTCTGTAGTCATGGCTGTTGCATGGCTATTGTTAAGCATGTTACTTATTTACATTTGTAGAAAAAATATTTAAAATGTCCAAACTGCTCTACTACTTTGAAGCAATTGTCATGGCTGTCAAGCAAGATTGTCAGAGAAACATTTTTGTTCTAAAATTTCAGTCAAACCAGACCCCCCCCCCCCCCACACACACACACATTTAGATTTTTTTTTTGGGTTAAAATCTCCTGTTCCCATTTAATTTTATAGTATAAAAACAGCTCACAAATTTGACTAATCTGTATTTTTTTTACCGTTTAAGAAAGATTTGAAACGACAAAGTGAATAAATGAGGACATATGAGTGAACTGTCCCGTTGAGTTTCATTCTTCCGCAGGAAAATATAGTCCCGGTTGATTAGTCTCTATGGGTGCTGCGCAGTAATATAATAGTTAGGTGAACAGGTGTTTCGCGTCATAGCCGTTTCTACACTCTAAAAAGATTTTAGTTACCTTAAAATGTGATTCAAGTGGTAACTGATTTTATTCAAGTCATTGTTAAATATGATGGAATCAGCCGGACTACACTAGGTAGCTAGACCTCAGGTGAGACAGATTTAACTCCTTAAGGAAATAACAGCGCAGTTTCGCTTTTAACTGTTTGCCGCCGCTATATATCAATCCACATCCAGAAACGAAACTAGCCGTTTTATAATCACCATCCTGTCTGTTTGTAAAAAAAAAATTATTTGAAAAATATATGCTTCCTTTAAAAAAAGAACCCAAAACACCCTGGCAGGGAAAAGCACTCAAAAATAGACGGGGAGTCTGTTAATAATTGTCCACCTCGCGATGCGCGAGCATTAGCCTACACCTGTGCGGTCTGCGCGCGAGCAAAGTCTGCGCGTCAGGAGGGAAAAAAAAGAAAAGTTCCACGAGCGCGACGGTGACGAGCGCCGAGAGTTGCGGAGCGTTTGAGTCCTGAAGGGCAAATAAGAGACTGGAGAAAACGACCTTAACCGTATCAAGGTGCATTTCTCTCATTCTGATTTCATATAGGCGCATGTGCGTTGCATTGCGCGTGTTGACAGTGTAGATTATGTACATGTCGAACATTTGAATTATAAGATCTTGTGTCTGACAAGCAAAGCGTCATCCTGGGTTTTGGTGGGCATGATTTCTCTGGTGACCTACAGTAGCACGGGATGCGCCGCACAACGCGCGTCTGAAATGCCAGACGGGAGACACAGAGACCTTCAGGAGGCTCATGACATCGATTCTTGAGGATATATTTATGTGTTACCGGATATATTTCTCTGGACCTTAAGGACGTTCTCTAGTGCCACCGGGAATTTTGCTGCGAGGGAGCCGGTAGAAAGGAAATGCGCGGAATGCATGGAAACTCTCCTGCAAAATAACATATATTGGGATTTATTGTAGCTATTTTTTTATAATAAATACGCCCTACGACCATATTGAGCCTCTCAAAAGCCTGCTATTATACTCAAGGAGTCCCTGTTGTCTATTTGTTCATTTATCTACTTTAAAACTTAAGATATTTCATTTTTTTATTGTTAAGTCATGACAGGGATGACAATTGCCTTGTTTTTTGAGAATCTACTGAGTAAGTTGTCATTGCTTGGATTAAAGATGTTGGATTCGGATGTGAAAGTGGAATAAGAGAGTTGACAACTGTAAGGACTGGACGTTGGACCTGCTATATATTATTTACACAACTATTTCTGACTTTTCTTGGTGAACTCAAACAATGGGGATCAAGCTGAGAGTTATTCTGGGAATGTTTCAGTTCGTCTCACTTACCAGAATGCCAACACAATGTGCCAAAACACCGGTAAGAACAGGTTTTTAATTATTATATAATATTATATTTGTTATCATTTAAAATATTAGACAGTAGCATTGCAGTGCTCCTACTTAAAGTGTGTAGTCTTCATTTAAACAAATATTTAAGTCTTTAAGCTTCAATTTAGGCTATATAATTGAACTTCTCTGGTCTGTCTTTTATCACACACTTGACAAATATCTTTTAACTCCTCACTATTGCTTGTAAAATGCACTTTATAGAGCTGAGTTAATGCACAACACATGGGCATGTTATGTGTTGAAATAACCTGACGGTCATTGACGTTTGGCAGGATGGGAAAGGTGCTGCTTTTAAAGATGTAATGCTCTGATAAAAAACACCAATTAAGTTATCAGTAGACTTGTGTTTTGTGTTTAGTGTTGTCTGAGAACACATTAAAGCGAGTTGAGCGTGTCAAAGAGCACATCATGGGGGTGTGGCCTGTATTATAATATCAATGCATCGTGGTGCAATATAATAAAACAATAGCCTATAATGATTTTAAGATTAAAAATATATATATATGTAATTTAATATGCCTATAATATTTTTATGTATTTATTTTATTTGGCTATATGGTGGGTGTAAAATAATATTTTGTGTGCTTATTAAAATCAAATATTATTAAAATGTAATATCATATTTTAATAATATTTTTAATTAATATACATGTATTATTGTAGTATGTTTGTTTGTCCAAACACATTTTTTGGGGGGGGGCTGGGTCTCAGAAGGATAGACAGTGACGCACGTCTTTTCTTTATCTTCACTTAAACAAGCTTTTGTCAACATTACAGCAGTAGGCTACACGACACCCAGCACCAGTCGCGTTGCGAGGTGATGGTAGCATATGAAGGCAGGATGGCAGAACGCACTGAATTTGCGCATCTCCGTTATTATAAGCGCAGCGGTATGTGGTCGGTGTACGTGTGACCGGAGCTCTGCTTTATGGATGCGTATCATAAGTCTTCGTAATGATGCCGCTCTGCACTCATCGTTTGTCCTGTCGTGTTTAGCCGAAACTTGCTTTATTTATTTTAGACTGCAGTTTGGCTCTAGTATATTTAATTTGAAGATGCTGTGAAATGTAAACCTTCCGAAATGTTGCACTACATTACATTGCATGCTGCCAGTCTTGGTGTAAGTGCACCTCAAATGCATGGTAAGGTATGGCATGATTTTCAGAAGTCTAACCTTGTGACCTTTAGGTTTCTCTATGTCACGTGCACAGTGATGTTGAAGTTGCTATTGCCAGGTGGGCAGAGATCAGGGTTGCCAGGTCCCACACACATTTTCTGCCCCAAACTACACTTGAGAAATTGCTTGTACATTTCACAAGTAGCTACAAAGAATAGCAAATAACAAGGGAATTAAGCATGGAAATTTGAAATATAAAGACTGAAATATTATTTTCTTGCAAAAAATACTCCAATATTCTTAGTTTGCAACTAAAAAAAATAGCATTGCATTCCTCTTCTATTTTGGTAATTATTCTTCTATTTGTTGCTTTTTTTGTTGATTTTTAATATTCAGCTGTTTTTCTTGATACATTCCTTAAAATGTGAGTTACAACAATGAATAACACTGTCACAAGGTGATACACTGACATAACATCCGTAAAATGCTGTTGGGTCCATATCGTTCGTGTTCCAAATTAGTTCTTTCTCTGTCTCACACTTACTTTTGTAGTTACAATTACAATATAAAATACTCTAGCTCAGTCTCTTTTTGATCCTTACTGATACACATCTGTTAACTGTCAATAAATTAGTTTTTCATGCTGTCCTTTACCTTACATTTAATTGTAGTTTGCACACATACAATAAACTCAATATCTTATTCTGATCTCAGGACCATTGTTAAAAGACCACATACTGTTTTCTTTTCCTTCGCTCTTCTTTCACAGTCACTCTTGTTTTGTCTTCACACCAGCATCATTGTGCAATTTAATCCATAATGCCAAACTCAGTTAACCCGCCTTAAAATCCCATTCCTGATGTGGGCGAAACTCACGTGATCTCTAGATTGTGAGGTGACATCAAACATGCCCCCCCATGTTTTCTCCTTATACTTGAGGTCCTTAGGTTGCCAGATATTCCTTTAAAGGATCAATACTCATAAAGTAAAGATAGTAAAACATATTATATATTATAAAGATCTATCTTCATTGTTCTTTGTCTACAGAATAACTTTTTGCAGCTCTGGTACATTAAAAAACTAGGCCAGAAAAATGTTCCCCGCAACTGCATTTTTAAAATAGCACAAATGTGAGGAAAACAGCAACTCTGCCAACAATGATGGTGATGTCTAGCATTTGCAATCCAGCATGTGCAGTCTGAGACCACTAGTGATTTTTATTAATAACATTATCAGCATAATAATTTAAATGAGTGGATAGTAAACAATATAGGTAAATTTCAAAACATCTTAGTATTTGGTTTGTCTCCTTATGCTTTAATGACTACCGTATTATAACTGACATGGGCAAAACCTGATGACTGTGTTCTCCAGCATGATTTAAGATGATTCAAAGAGCATCTTGTTTCAATAAAAGAAAAAAAAAACATTTGTAGAAAGAATTTATCATGCATAATGTCAGAAATTGGTTATATTAAATTAATGACCTAGAAATACATAGTAAAACAATTATTTCTGGAAGTTAATTAAGTTAATTTGAAATAAGGATTACTGGAGTATGTATTAGAAAACACTATCTCAGTCTTTCTTGAGAATTTCACATTCAATTCAATGTTTCTTTCCATGTGTGATAATTTACTAGCAATTTCTGGGTAACAAAACTACACCACATTATTTTCAGTGAGGTCCAGATTTTGACATCATAATATTTCTCTAATTTTAATTCTTGAATTTCTAAAACATTCTGTTTATTTTCAGTTTAAAATAAATAAACAAATCCCAGATTTTCCATGTGGTCTCAGACTTGGATCAGCTAGAGCAGTGCCTGATACCTGCTGTTCATTTTGAAAACCTCAGTTCTTAAAGCTCGGGTCCATTCACAGACGCCAGACTGGCCCACGGGCCGCAGGTGGAGGGGATTGTGGGAGAGCGAGGCAGCTGAGCTGATGATTGATGCTCAAACTCAAGGGCTCTTAGAAAGAGAGGGCTGACACAGCCAAATCCAGCCAACTGCTGCTGCAAAAAACCTGGTAGCAGTGTGATTTTCAGTGTGTGTGCATTTCAGAGAGAGAAAGTGAATGTTAATATGTGTGTGTGTGTGTGTGTGCCAGTCGCCTTGCCAGCTCTGAGCTGGCTGCTGTATTTCACAATGGCACCGAGGCAGGACGTAGATGAGGAATTGACTGACTCAACCCTCATATTGCAACACAGAATCAGCAGACGCCTCTCCGCACATCACTGCAATGCAATGATCTGCCTGTTTTCTGATTAATATTGCACTTGATGTCATCATTACAGAATAAATGCTCAGAAACACAGGGTATAAACTGAATGTGCTGGCCTATGTCAGTGTAAAATCACCTATAATACGATTGTCACGCATGCTTAGAAAAACGACCCACACAGTAAGAAGTCAGACATGGTGCAAGGAAGCCATGTATGTGTGTGTGTGTTGTTTGCGCTGCAGTGCAAAGTCTGCTTTCTCCCTCAGCGGTGACCTTGTTCCAGTGCGTGGACCTCACCGTATAGGGGTGTGTTTGTATGAATGTGTGCTAACATCCACCTTTATGCTGCTCTGGCACAAATAAACACTAGAAATGCATTATAAGAAAATGTTCTCAGCTTTATGTTGACTGGAATCAGCTCTGCATGGCACCATACAGAGTGTGTGCTTTTGTTATTGTCTTTTCTGTATGTTGTGTCTGACGCTTTGTGTTCTTTCCTCTAGTCAGAACACTGGATGCCAACAGAGAGCCATACGTCTGGAGAAGGTATTAATCCTTGCTTTCTTTTGTTCTCTTATTATCCTAGCATTACTGATTTAGTGAGGTAAATATATATAATATATGATTAAACCGAGTATAATAAAATAACTCATTCTGGTCCTCAGTGCTCGTGGCAGAATACCTCTTTGGCAGCTACTGTGTCATTATATTGCACCCATAAAAGCCACCTAAAAAAGTAAAACATTTATTTTGATTTAAAGAAATACTTTAATTCAACACGAATGCATTCAATTAATCAAAAGTGAGAGTAAAGATATTTGATGTTACAAAAGACTTCTGCAATCAAAGGAATACTGGGAAAAATGATTTCAAGAAATATATTAAAGCAGCAGCGCAGCTGTTTTTAACATTGATAATAATAAGAAATGTTCATTGAGCAGCCAATCAGCATATTAGAATGATTTCTGAAGGATCATGTGACACTGAAGACTAAAGAAAATTCCACTTGGCGTCACAGTATAAATTACATTTTGAAATATACTCAAAATAGAAAACAGTTATTTTAAATTATAATAATATTTCACAATATTACTGTTGTTATAGTAGCGACTTTTGTATGGTAGCATGTTAACCTTGATTTCAGCAACTATTTATTTTATTGGAAGTCAACTGAAAGAATCAATAATTTAATTAAAATAGTCTTTAAAGCAATAAAGTACTTAAGCAATGCTATATTGTATGAAAAGTAAAAAAGTGTTTTATGTTACATTACAGGTCAGTGTATTGGTTTCTTTAAAGTACCAGTATATTAGTGCTATTTAAAGGAAAGTTCTGGGTTAAATATTAATTACACTCTATAAACAGCATCTGTGGCATGCAGTCAATTACAGCAGGAAATTATTGAAATACTTTAGTTTGTAAAAGAAAAGAAATCTTCACTGACAATGCACGTATTGTACATTTGATGGTGTTGCACCAAGATAGATGTTAAAAATGCATACTATTTTGAAAATACAGCCTGAACTTTCTACGTGTTCACGTGAGACTGGTGCAAGAGAATCACTTTGCACCATGTAATGCTTTACGCACAAGGATACCAGGCACAGATTGTTTACACTGAGAAAAATCAACCAACAGGAATGCTGTTGATAACACATCTAACAGATATTGCGTCAATAATTTAGATCCTTGCATCAATATTTATGTCTATATAAATTTATGTATAATGTATAATCCATTTATGCACATGTATAATGTTGTTTTAAATTAATGATGAGGCAGGTTGTCTAATTAACCTTGTAGAATGCATTAATGTGAAGTTTATACAATAGCTTGTCACAGATTCTGTGCTGAACCCGGAACATTCCATAAAGAGCGGATGGGTGTCTTTCTCAGTGTTATTCATTGATTCTCTCTCTCTCTCAGTGGTGAGGTGGTTGGATGTGTATCAGAGAAGCGGATGTCATCCCAGAGAGACGCTGGTGGAAGTTTGGCGGGAGTTTCCGTGGGAGACACATCACCTCTTCCTTCCGTCGTGTGTAACGCTGCGCCGCTGTGGAGGCTGCTGCTCCGATGAGGCACTGGAGTGTGTGCCGTCACAAACACACACACTTGTAATGGAGGTACACACACACACAAACCAGTGCACTTAATGCAGAGTTCACACAGGTGCAGTTCCTCACATTAATTATGGACGTGTTCCATAAACATTTGACATCCAGTGTCTTTTTATTAATGAAATGCCATTTATTTTGATTTTAATTATCTATTGCAATGGGATTCATGCATTCTTAAAATGTAGCTGAATTGTCCAAATACTTTTAGGGACCTCTGTATATCATTACATTCACCATTGTTCAAAAGTTTGGGTTGGTGAGATTTTTTGTATGTTTTTGAAAGTTCTTATGTTCACCAAGGCTGCATTTATTTGGTCAAAATTACAGTAAAAACAGTACTATTGTGAAATATTATTACAATTTGAAATAACTCTTTTCTATTTGAATATAACTTAAAACACAATGTATTCATGTGATGCAAAGCTGAATTTTCAGCATCATTACTCCAGTCTCCAGTGTCACGTGATCCTTTAGAAAACATTCTAATAAGTTGATTTGCTGCTTAAGAAACATTTCTTATTATTATCAGTGATAAAAAACAGTTGAGCGGCTTAATATTTTAAAAGTGTTGTTTAAAAAAAATCTTACTGACACCAAACTTTTGAAAGGTTTTGAAATTCTTTTCATTTCACCACTCACAGAAACACTCACAGAAACCTTTCACACATACATGTACTAACACATCACATTAATGCTATGTGGTGGTATCGCAACACACACAACACACTCACATTTACACGTCAACACATGACAGAAATCAAATATGTTTAGGTGGCGGGTACCTCACACACACAACACACACTACGCCATATAATGCAAGATCTCAAACCTCACTGCTTAATATGGTAAATAAAACATGCAGAAAGACACACATACACACACACACACACACACACACAGAGGACACACAGTACGAGTTAGTCATACATATTCAGTGTGGGTAGATGAAGTCTCTAGTGTAATGGATCAGGTTGGATCCTGGTCACGTACTGTATAGACAGATTGAGGGATAAAAGATGGAGTCATTACTATGCAGAACAGATTGTGCATGTGTGTGTGTGTGTGTGTGTGTGTGTGTGTGTGTGTGTGTGTGTGTGTGTGTGTGTGTGTGTGTGTGTGTGTGTGTGTGTGTGTGTGTGTGTGTGTGTGTGTGTGTGTGTGTGTGTGTGTGTGTGTGCGTGTGTGTGTTTAAATGCTGACTCCTGCTCTGTTGAACTCCACAGCTCATGAGGACCTCATACATGAAGCATGAACTTGTGCAGCTGCCTTTTACTGAACATAACCAGTGTGAGTGCAGGTGAGATACATGCTCACACACAAACTGACCTATCAATGTAAGTAAGGGCAACATACCATAGACTTATATTCCCTTGTAAAAAAGTCATATATTTAAAATACATTTACTTCATACTAATTTTAAATCTATTAACATATTTACTGACATAACTCTCAAGACTTACTAATATACAAAGTATAATTCAACTTTATTTGGAGTATCACTTGTGCACAACACATTTCTTAATCTTAAGCCTAAAATGTGTATTAATATCTCTATTGACGAGGATTGTATGAAAATATTGTCCTTTAAATAGCTGAAATATACTAGCAAAGTTCCACAGCACAAACAAATACTTCAGGATATTTAGTATTTTAGTGGGACTTCAGCACTACTTCCGGAACAATTAAAGTGCATTAAGTACAAATTTAGTTGTTCCAATTTAGCAGACTTTGAGTGTACCAGTAGACTAAATAGCATACTAAAAGTACAATTGCAGGGTAATTTTATTAAGCACATAAATGTGACCCTGGACCACAAAACCAGTCTTAAGTCGCTGGGGTATATTTGTAGCAATAGCCAACAATACACTGTGTGGGTCAAAATTATCAATTTTTCTCTTATGCCAAAAATCATTAGGATATTAAGTAAAGATCATGTTCCATGAACATATTTTGTACATTTCCTACCGTAAATATATTATAACTTAATTTTTTATTAGTAATATGTATTGCTAAGGACTTCATTTGGACAACTTTAAAGGTGATTTTCTCAGTAATTAAATTTTTTTACACCCTCAGATTCTAGATTTTAAAATACTTGTATCTCAGCCAAATATTGTCCTATCAACAAACCTAACAAACCTGAAATTGTCCTTTCATCCTAACAAACCATACATCAATGGAAAGCTTATTTATTCAGCTTTCAGATGATGTATAAATCTCAATTAAAAAAATTTATGACTGGTTTTGTGGTCCAGGGTCAGATATGGAAATGTATTTGTAGTATACTTAGCATGAGATAAATGTACTTCAAATACATTTTAGTATATTTATTTTTTAGGGTTGTTTTAATATAAAGCTAATTATTATGAATCACATACCATCTCAAACCCTGAGGGGCAGTTCACATGACATAATCTTGTGTATAGAAAATTATAGACAAAGCACTATGAAATGGAGTAGTACAAGCTGCTGAACTGCTTTTAATTTGATGCACCACCCTAAAATCACTGTGCTTGTGGTGCCAAACACTGAAAAACAGTGATGCAACATCGAAAACTATGCATTTGAGCAGAAATGTAACAACGGCAATGAACAGGAGAACATGTTCTGAGTGAAAGGCCCTTAACCCTAACTAAACAAAATCATTTTGCATTTGTAGAATAATGAAATCAATTATATGGAAATCCTCATAATTACAAAAAATCAGATCATAATAAAAACCTGAAAAGTGAAGAAAAAAGACTTTGAAATTGTTAGGTTTTTCTCTGGTTTTTACATTTGGCACAGTTTACACAAATGTATTCATTGTCAGGTTATTAGTGCATATTTACTAGAAGATTTACTTATGAACCATTTTACCCTTGAAAACTCTCAGAAAGAAGGTTTTGTCACATTTTATCAAGTTGTGGGGGAATTTTGTCCCCTAAGAATTGCTAAGTAAATCCACCCACTCACACACACCCCATTCCAAAGCCTATCTGACTTTCAGATCACCCCTCACACACACAAATGCACTTCCACCCTGTTTGTCACATGGGGAATGACCCCATCTCCCCACACACTACTTCCTGAACCCAGTCACAGAAAGTCGTCACCCCCGAAACACTCTTCTGTTGGCGCGTAGCCGAGCTGTCAACATCAGCTCTTTATCGGCTCATTGTGAGGTTCTCCTCAAAAGCCTTTTCAGAGGTTGTGGGGTTCGGATTAAGGCTAGGGGTGGAGCCGAGCGTTCAGTAAGAGCATTTACATGCGCTCGCCTCTCTATCCTCTCTTTGTAATTCTGATCTGCCCCATACACACTGAACTCACCACTGTTGACCAACCCTGAGTTACTTAAACACCCACGCTAACCACACGGGCAACCAGCCAACATTATTAACTGCATCCAGTCTGAGGCTCACGTTATCATGCGATAAAACATTTATCTTACTCATAATGTTTACACTCTCACATGCTAGAACCATTATCTTGTGACAAATATATATGCACAATAAAGTACTACTAACATTAACATAAAAAATCTGATCTACATTATCTCATGTGGAAGTATGCAGAATAAAAAATACTAATTTAGATGTTGTGGATGGTTGCTATGTGGTTGCTTAAGCATTTTGGATGGATATCAGGATGTTCTGGGTGGTTGCATACTGGCCCATGTCATATTTTAAAGGAGTAGTTCACCCAAAGATGAAAATTAGCTGATAATGTACTCATGCTCAGGTTAACCAAGATGTAGATGAGATTGTTTCTGCCTCGCTACAGATTTGGAGGAATTTGGCATTCAATCTGATCACTTGCTCACCAATGAGTCCACTGTAGTGAATGGGTGCCATCAATAGAGAGTCCAAACAGCTGATAAACACATCACAATAATCCACACCACTCCAGTCCATCAATTATCATCTTGTGAAATGAAAAGCTGTGTTCATAACTTATGACTCTCATTGTGACGGCACCCATTCACTGCAGAGGATGTATTGGTTAACAAGTGATGTAATGCTAAATTTCTCCAAATCTGTTCCAATGAAGAAACAAACACATCTACATGTTGGGGTGAGGGTGAGAACATTTTTAGCTATTTCAAATGTTTGGGTGAATGATTACTTTAACTTCTCTTGAAAAATTGATTGAGTGACTAAACGCAAAGAATATTTTGAAAGTTTAGAAATTAGTCCATTTTGACTTGGGTTGTCTGTTTGCACTATCAATTTTTGGATATTATTATTACAAATTTGTGTTGCTACAGTTAAAGGGGTCATATGATGCTTTTTTAAAAATCATTATTTTGTGTATTTGGTGTAACAGAATAAGTTGACATGCTTTAATGTTAAAAAACACATAATTTTCCAAATACTGTATATTATTATAGGTCTTCTATGCCCCGCCTCTCTCAAACGCTTCGTTTTCTACAAAGCCCCTCCTTCCGACAAGCGCAGTCTGCTCTGATTGGCCAACTGACACAGTGCATTGTGATTGGCCGAACACCACAAGTGGCGTCAGAAATGTACTTTCTATAATCGCGAGCTTAATCTTTCAAAGTAAATATAAAGACAGTTAATAATGTCTTAGTTTTACCATCAGTTCAAGCCCAAAAGGGGAACAGAGTCGCGAGACAGACACAGTGATGAAGCTCGGTATGTGTTTGCACACAAGCCGCGATTAAGATAGCTGACTCCACTGTGATGTGACGGTCTCTCTCTCTCTCTCTCTCTCTCTCACACACACACACACAGCATCTCCCTGACATGGCTGCTTCGGCACTACTGCGGTTACTGAAAGCACGCCTTCTTTCTTTGCATACATTCTGCAGAAGCCAGATTGTCAAATATTTCCACATCATGCAAAGTCAGAATTAAAGGCACTGTCGTCCATAAAATGCGTTAGAAATGATTCCTAAATGCACTTTTTTGAAAATAAAGTGCTTTTGCTTTCGCACATCATATGCTTCGGCACTACTGCGATTACTTTAACTTCAGAAATATATCTAGTTTAAATGTATAACAAGCAGCATTTTATTGTGCACCAATCAGTGATGACTATTAACATACCCAGATGTTTTGCTTCAGAATTATTAACTAAAATAAGACTTGATAAATTGCAAAACCCTTTATAAAATAATGTTATTACTCACCCAATTCAATGTGATTGTATACTTCATTTGCAACACAGCAAAGCTAGATTTTCTTCTCATTGTAAGTGCTTAAAATAACTTGATTCATGTATGCATGTAGTTTTGTGGCTTTGTGTTGCACCACTTGCACTCAGAGTGGAAATAATTGATGCTCGCTTTTTTTAGCAGCACAGAACAAGTTAAGCCTCCAAAGTTTAATACTTATTCTTATTTAAAATGATAAAATATGAGCAATAATAACAGTACTTGAATAACCCTGTGTGTATGCTGTGATCATGTTTGATCTTTCTTTTAATTGTACATTTCATTATCATTTTGTTTTTACTGTCTGTCTTTTCCCTACAGGCTAAAAGCGAGTCTTTATGCAGAGCCAACCAGGTAAATTGTTTATTTGTGTGTGTGTGTGTGTGCGAGAGAGAGGTGAAGGTTCACCAGCAGTATGAACACCATTTGCCATCCTTTCCCTTTGCCCACACACACACACACACACACACACACACACACACACACACACACACACACACACACACAGCTCCATGGAGATGGTTGCATAGTGAGTTAATTGTGTGTGAAAGGCAGAAGTGGTTCAGTCTGTTCTGCTCTGATACTAGTTTACGCTGACCCTAATGTTAAAGAGAACAGCTACTGCTTTTTCCAAATATCTTTTTCACAGTCCTGGCCAAGACACTCTAGACCAAAAACACAAATCTGATTGCTTAGAAAAGTAATTGCACACTCCTCAGGGAGCCACGCGATTTCTGTGCATGTCTGTTGCACAAACCGTGTGGGATGACGTTTCATATTTAGATTTTTCAAACAATTAATGATACTTTTACACCACTATTTTTGATGATTTCATTTCAAGATTGAGCAACATTCAAGTGTGTATACTGACAATAGAATATGCTAATTATAACCAATAGTGGCATTAGAACTGTGATGAGAGCAGGCGGTGATTAATTCAAAATGTATTTAAGTAGGATGTAGTGTGTGAACTTGGCATTGGTCCTCATGTTCACACTTCTCTTTGCTGTGAAATTAGTTTTTACAAGTAATTCTCCCCTTTTATTGCCAATGGACTGTCAGTCTGTTCATTTAAAGTGTTTTATTTTTGGTACAACTTACATTTCTGGAAAAAGATAATTTGTAAAAAGAACAAAAGAAAGAAAAATATGATTAGCATAGGACAAAATAAAGAATCAGAGTAAGATTGACATGGGATAAAATAAAGTTGTTTAAATTTCCAGTGAGTTCATGGCAGTAGAATATGTTTATGTAGACAAAGATACCTTAGTAATGTATGATTTTTTACATTGGAATACATTGTATGATTTTGGGCTGTCCCAGACAAAAGACAACCCACGTGAAACAATCATGGCGGTTTCTTTCATTATGGCTCCTAAAGGTTTTATTATTTTATATTGACTTGCATTATAGCTTACGATTCAATATGTGTCATCATCATACATTCTACATGTCGCACCCAAGTTTTAGATCTATGTCGCACATGTGGTTTGTAATGATCTTATAAGACTGTCTGTAGAGGGCATAAAACGCTGCATTTGTAATTTGCAAAAAATCTCTGACTTCTAAAAGACAATCAGTAGGTTTGGTGTGTGTGTGTGTGTGTGTGTGTGTGTGTGTGTGTGTGTGTGTGTGTGTGTGTGTGTGTGTGTGTGTGTGTGTGTGTGTGTGTGTGTGTGTGTGTGTGTGTGTGTGTGTGTGTGTGTGTGTGTGTGTGTGTGTGTGTGTGTGTGTGTGTGTGTGTGTGTGTGTGTGTGTGTGTGTGTGTGTGTGTGTGTGTGTGTGTGTGTGTGTGTGTCCAGCTGGCGTGCGTCTTGCACTGTTGGAAGGGAGTCAGAACCTAGAACCCTCCTTTGTTGGGAAACGGAACAGAACATTCATTTTATTGCTTAATTAGGCCACTGGCCCTTGAGGAGCCTCACCAAGACCAGGGCTAAAGAGTCACAAGAATTGAGACTTGATAAAGTCATCTCAAGACTCTGAATGAAATCTCTTAATTCAAATTGTGAAATACAGTTTAATACTTTTTATGTTGACATAACGTGTGTAAATACATTTTAGCTGAGTCATGATCATATTGTACTTTATGTATTTATATTTCATATTTATTATATTTTGTATTTTTTTAGGCAAGGCACACAGGCAACAAGAAAAGGCAAAAAGCGGCAAAGGGGAGAACCAAAGCGAAAGAAACACATGGGGAAAAAGCCGTAAGTTCATCATTTCCTATTACAAAAAAATACTGCCATGTTACATAAAAATGATATTTTCTAATATAATATAAAATGTATATTCTCAAATTAATCTTATTTACAGACTGTTTACATATGTTTTACTAGAAAACAAGAAAAAATACTGATTAAATAAAATGTGCTTTTACACATCTACTTCAGTATGGAATATCATATTAATTTACCATGGTATTTATATTTCCACATTAAACTGCTTCAAAGAATAGCATTGGCACATTTTGGTACCTTTTTGTCATTGTTGAAATGACTAATGATAGACATTTAATAGAAGAAGTTTAGCAAGATGCTTAATAATTAATCTTTGTTTTGCCTGAATTTATTTAGTATCATCAATATTATTAAATATGAAAATCTATTTTGAAGCAACAATGTACATTAATCCCATAGATGAGTTTCTGGGCAACGAGAGCTGAAGATTTTCTTTGAAATCCCTCTTTTTCATCCGTGCTGTATTGCACGTTTATGCATGCAACACTGACTTCTACTCAGAGAACAATTAGTTAATTCTGGTCAAGGAAAGATGTCAACAGTTCCGCTCCTTCCTTTTCTACTTTCGCTTTTTCGTCATTGGTTTTTGGTGAGGGCAAGTGGAGGGCACTTCTTTTGGACCATCTTTCCCTCCCTGCTATCCATCATCTACTCCTCCATGGATGGAGTCAGTGGCAAGTGTGAAATCAGGCTAATTTGGCAGCCAGAACGCCCCTCCCTTTTCCTCAGCCTCCCGTCCGCCGGCTCTATCAGCCTCTCAAACCACTTCCACACAATGATTGATATTCTTCCTTAATTAACTCTTACCCATACACTTCTCTCCAATTTTGGTTTAGTTAAAAAGGGGGAAAACAGCCCCATACGCCCACCATCCCATCAGAGATGTGACTAATGAGACATCAAAGAACTGGCGGCCACAGACACTATCCAGAGTATATCTGTGGTGCCGTCCAAAAAGAAGATCAGGGCTGTGCATGATCAGAATGCATTATGGGTCTTTTTGTGCTTGCTACTGAATTTAATTTCAAGCCTAATGTGGAGATGCAGGCTTGGGTCTGGTTTTGTAAAGTTAATGATTGCAAGGACCGACGTGCTCTTTGTCCATTGTAGCGGTTTTACATAATTCTCTTGGAGCCGGATTTGTCAGAACCAGTATTATAATCAGAATTGTGTTACTCAATAACCTGGAGTCTTTTCTTACTATATTAAAATTCCTCCTGACTTTAGGACCTCTTTACAGTTTTCACAACTTGAAACTGAAATCAAGGAATAGTTTGCCAAAAATTACATTGTGTAATAATTTACTTGTTCTCTTACTGCTCTCTCAGAAAAAAAGGTACAAAAGCTGTCACTGGGGTGGTACCTTTTCAAAACTTTCACCTTTATACTGTATTTACTCCTAAAAGATTCATATTAGTACCTTTTAGTACATATTCATGCCTTTTGAAAGCTTTGGTAATTTTGTTTTGATGTAAAATGAATAAGAACAACTGTTCCTTTTAAGGCATTGTGGGTTCGATGAAAGCACTCAAAAACATGTATAGCCTGAATGCACTTAAGTCGCTTTATAAAAGCGTTCAAATGTATAAATGTATAAGAACACTGTTCCTTTTAACATGAAAGTCTGATTTTTTTTTTCTCTTCTAGTGCCAACAGGACTCTTATGCCAACTACACCCCCTCCTCCTCCCCCTCCCACTCTACCGCCTAGCTCCGCCCCTCCACCACCTGCCAGAGAGGCGTGTCCACCGTGCCCCACCCGCAGGATGACATCACAGCCCCCCTCTTGTGAATGCAGGTGCGGTTTGAGGGAGGTGAGCTGTACAAAGAGAGGGAAGACGCTTAACCACCACAGCTGCCGGTAAACACACACACACACACACACACACACACACACACACACACACACACACACACACACACACATAGTATACAACTAATTCAAATGTAGCTTATTGTGCTATAAATAGACCCTTACACACAATGGCATGCCCTCCATTTGGGAGTTTATTGCACAAGGAAGTGTTTCTCCATCTGTGACCTGCTGAAAAGAAAAAGCATTTGATAGCATTTGACACACACACACACACACACACACACACACACACACCACACACACACACACACACACACACACACACACACACACACACGTTCTTTATCCATAAACACAGACTAATAATTACAAAACATATTTGATAGTATTTGACACACACACAGTTCTATATATATAACAAGAATGCATTAAATTGCTCAAAAGTGATAGTAAAGAAAGTTATAATGTTGCAAAATATTTCTGTTTCAAAAAGATATGTATGTGTATATATATATATATATTCAAATATATCAAAAATGTTCTGTATTTTTGACCAAATAAATGCAACCTCTGTGAATATAAGAAACTCCTTTCAAAGTTGCATTACCGTTGTGCTTACAGTTGTTTATGAAAGGCTTGAAGTAAAGTGTTGCTCAGTATTTTTAACACGAGTAATCTCTTTCCCCCTCTCATTCTCCTTCAGATGTGAAACCCAAAGCGAATAGTGAAATCAAACCACCCGTATAATCCACCGATCAAACTTTGCACAGCTTTGAGGAGGTCAAAGGTTTGTTTATTCTTTTGTCACGGACTCTGAAGTTTGGGTCTCACGCAGATAGAGGGTTTGCATTCGGGAACAAACCACAGACCCACCCCCTGTCCCACAAACTATAACGACAGTATTAGATCCATAATCATTCATTCTGTATACCATGTGTTTATGGAATATCACCAGATCCTACTGTAGAGGTTTTTGCCATTATGATCCAAACTTCAGACCACCTTTAACCATTGGACACTGTTTTATGGACATTCAATGGGTCAGGCTTATCGCTGGAATAATCAGTGCGCTAAAAGTGAACCAAAGTGTTCTTAATGAGAACACCAATTTTGGGATTTTGTTCAGCTTCAGTGGATCCTCACAGGCACGGACACAGCTAGTGTGATGCTAAGGATGACGAGTGCGCTGAGAACTTTCAAAGGGAAAACTGAATAAGGAAGGAGTCCTTTTGTTCTACCAAACTACTTAAAGTGGAGAGTTTTTGATGGGATGGATGTTGACAGATCTTCAATGTTGAGAGAACTCAAGTGTTTCACTACACAAACAGAGTATCTCATCCTGAGAACATCCCCGGCGTCTCCTCTGACCCTGCGCATGTGATAAATGGATGGATGGGTCGATTAGACGGCTCGACGGGTGTCTGTGTGGTCTGAATTGTGCATAATAAGGATCTGTGCGTCTCTCCTAATTTATTCCTGGCCTCTATAAGTCCATAATGTGGCTTCACAGACTGTATCAATGAGTCTTTTTGTGTTTGTTTGATTTGCTTTTTGTTCGGTTCCTTCCTTTGGGGATTGAAAGCTTTTTCCCACTGGCTAGCCAGTGAGAAGAATGCCAATCGCATAGAAACCTGGCTATATTCCATTGGTGCTCACCAAACACAAGTCTTCTCTCTCCCACACCCCCGATCACACTCATTTTCCATCTCTTTCTTTATTCCTTTTCACTTCATCTGTTTTTTTTCATCCTTTCTCCCTCCCACACAGTCATGCGTACACATACAAATGCAGGTAAATATAAGCTTTTCTGCGTTGATACTGAAAGAAGAATTTATTTTATCTATCTTATTCGTTTTGTAAAGAATACTAATGTTATTGTAGTCCATTTTGTTTTAAAGAATGTTTCTTTTATGTATCTCTGTTAATCCAACCTATAGAGTCCGGCTGGGTGTTGAATTTGAGTAAAAGCTCTGAAAGTCTTTAGGAAAAGGGAAATGCCTGTTCTGTTTGTGTTAAGTCAGTTTTAATCATCTCACAGCGTTGGGAGTACGATGTATTTATTTTTTATATTGAGATGCATTTTGTATAATGCTTTGCAATGTCTCTTTTGGGACATTTAATTATCTGCCGCGACTGATGATTCGAGAATATTTCGTATTTTTGGCTGATTTCCTCAGAATCACGCTGCTCTGATAATGTAGCGTTCAGTCGATGTTGAGGATTGTTCGTTTCCATCGATGCCAGAGGCTGCGAACGTGAAAGAATCGCTTATTTTGTAATGGTGGTCATTTAACCAAACACTTCTTTCCACCATATATGTAGCATTATTGAATGAAATATGAATTTCAAGACCAAGGCTGACCTCACTTTAAGTGATTTCTCAGATTATTTCTTTAGCCATTATCTGCAATAATGTAAATGATTAGGATCCCTCAGCACCCTTTCACTCTTCAGATACGCAGATATAAGATATCCACGAGTTATCAGCATTCCCAAACTACTGATCTGTGTTAAACTCAACATGAAATTTCATTAGCAACCCATTTTACTTCAGGGAACTGAAACTGGTCTTCAGTGAGAAACAATATGTAGAGTGGCACTTAATTTGATGCATTGATTGATTGATGGTGCATTAAAAAAAATGTTGCAGGATTTACTACAATTTTCACTCAGACATTCCTAGTAAATTTCAAAATGGTAGTAACACAATAAATTGAATGTGAAATTGAAAGACTGAAATAGAATTTTCTTGTAAAACATCAGCCAATAATCTTTCAATTTGAAAAGGGGGTGTTCCAAAACAAATTGAGCCAACCTGAATGGTAGTTTTCCTAAATAGCTGTTTGACTATTGGTTAGCATTCTCCAATAGCCAACATGGCCGAAGTGACATCAAAGGAAAGTTGTTTCAGAGACAGAGCAAGTTATTTTTAATGTAAGATGCGAATGCAAATATTGCTTCCCTTAGAATGATTTGCATGTACGATAAGACCAGGAATGTGTAAATGAAAGTAAACAGGGTTGATTTTGAGTTCATGTTGACTTTAAGGTCTTCTCTGTGTGAACTATGTTGTCCTGTTTCCTCGTCTATGACTGCTTTCCTTCAACTCTACTGCCGCTGTGAAATGTTCCGTGTGAAATATCCTGTGCTATAAACGTAGCATTCTCTCTCTTTCAACAGTAACATGTATCAACTACCTCTGTGTCTGTACCGTTAATGTAACTATCACAGTAAGATTATAGAACCGTGAAAATATATAAAACACATACACAAAATGCAATGTACCGACAGAACTTAAGTGTTTCTGATCTCGTCTGTGTAAAGATAATTCCAGAACCCTGTCGCTTTGTTCCGAGATTTTTGTGCGTAGAACCGTATCTGTCCGCTATGTATCCAGTTAGATCAAGACCCAACAGAACCCAATCTGCACCACAGTCTATACACGATATAAGCTTTGAGTGTTTGAACGTAATTAATAATGGTTATTGCTGCTATGCCATCTGTGTCCAATTCTCCTGTGTGTGAACGTGTGTATAATATCTGTTACAGAGAGACATAACCTGCTCTGCTTTATGTCTACAATGTGTATAAATTCAAACGTAGGTCAGATCACACATACAGTATATACAAAACATAACAGCCATAAAGCAATGTGCTATATATTAATATAAATAAAGTGAAATGTCTTATTTTTGAGATAGATTTGTGATGATTTGGTAATTCTGAAGTGTTACTTACAAATTGACCACAGTATTGGGTGAGTCTCATAAAACTTGTTAAAAACATGTCTGGGTCAGATTTCAAATCAAAATAGTTTGAAAACCTAAATAAATGTAAAAATAGTTTTTTTAGGTTACTTTCATTATGCATCTCATTACTGTATTGCAAACAAAGACATAGATTTCTATATTCATAGAATATATTGGGCAACGTGTAAAATAACTGCATTATAGAAGTGTTTATTGTATTGTCTTGTGTAATTTAATTTTTGTAGTTTATGAACAGAAAATCATTTTATGACAAAAAACTCAAAAGTAATATCTGATTAGAAAATATAGACCTTGTCATGAAAATAATGTTTAAAATGCAAAAAATCTTAATGGTTATAAAAATAGACTTTATTTTTGTGGTGAAATGTGACCTGGACATGTTGTGAGATTTGATCTATTGTGGAAATATGGTCTATAACTGGACATTTGAATACGACCTTGACCTTGGATGTAAATAACATGGTACATGTGAATAGTACTCTTTTAGTACCATACTTTACTAGTGTTACTATCTGATAGCATCACTGTACCATGATAGTTTAACAGTAGTTTTCTGTAGGGAAAGCACGTTTGCTTTAGTCTTTGTTTTATTCTCAATTCAACCTCCCTGTTTTGTGTCGTCCACCCCCTCCCTTCTCTTTTCCTGCCGTTTAACGGTAATGAAAGATAAACATTGTGATAATTATCACCTGGGTCTGGGAGTCTCGGGCAGAGGGCCGCCAGCACCGTAATGATGTGAGAAATAATATTATCTCTCTCCCTCTTCTCGCTTGACTGCTGCTGAGTCAGACTTACACACGCACGCACGCACACACACACGCACGCACGCACGCACGCACACACACACACACACGCACACACACACACACACACACACACACACACACACATGTCACCTGCCCAGTGCCTGTGGAACAGCACAACCTTACCTGATATCTCCTGTCTGATGATTGTTTTATTCTCTTTCTAGGCTTTTAACAGGAGTGATACAACTGAAGACATGCTGCTAAAAATACATGCAGCGCTACCAGTGAATCAGTCCTCACAAAGAAATGTCTGGCTCATATAAAATAAAACAAAACTAAATTAAATAATAGTAAAATAAAATAAACATGAATGAAATTAATCACAATTTGGATGAAGAAAATGAAGTCTGCTTTTATAGTTTTTTCTGTATGTTTGTTCTGTTTATTTAAACATCTTGATGATGGTGATTACTACAACTACTACTTATTACTTTTTCTACATAAATTAATTTTTCAATATATATCAATAAGAATTATTATTATTATACAATTGTCTTTACATTTTATGACAGTTAACCAAATCCTAAAATAGGCTTATTTTTCAAATTTTGATATAGTATTTTAATTTTGCAGTGATAATTAATATGAATATATTATTATTAAAATTACTTAAAATGTGATGACAATTAACCAAAAATCAAATAACCAAAAAGCTTTATTTATAAATACATTTTACAATGACATTTTTTATGAGACTGTTCATAAATCTAGACTAAATCTAAACATGCTGCCTATTACAGACTCAAACAAGGGTTTTGTTGGCCTGTGCTTGCTGACAGTTTTGTAAAGGTCAGATTTTATCATGCTGAGTGGCAGCGGCGCTTTTATTCACTATCTGGTCCCCTCATCACACTCTCAAATGGGATTTTGTATTAATAGAGAGCCAGACATCTGATTCCAGTGACATTATCAAAATAGAACATCCTCTCCAGCGCATCACCTGCAGCGAGACAGCGAGATGCTGGAGAGCCGAGTTCTCATGTAAATATTTCACAGCATGTTTGATGACTGTGCGTGATGCAGCAAGGTCGTGCATGTGTGTGTGTGTGTGTGCGCAGCAGTCTGCCTGTATGGATTTATGTCTGAATTCAGTGCTTGACCGTTTCCAAGTGTGTGTTTGCTCAGAGTGTGTGTAGACTCATTTTGAGGCTGATGCTGGCCTACCTGTCTGTCAGGGCTCAGCGCCAGGACTAAATTTAGAAGCCCGCTCGCAAGATTACGAAAAACGGGAGAGGGAGAAAACACAGAGTGACTCATCCATCCAGAAGATGGAATACATTTCTGCCACTTTCTGTCTTTCTCTCCCTTCCTCCCTGTCTTCTCATAGGCATTATAGAACTGATATTTTCCAGGGCCGCCCTCTTCCTCTCTCAGGCTCAGCTTTTATTTTTCATTTCCAGCTAAAAACACAGTGCAGTGTTGTTTTCCTGCTCTTGCGTGTGTGAGTGTGTTGGTGCCCAAAGTGACACTAATGATAAAACATCAGTCGTGTTTTCCTTGCGTCTCTTTGTTGAAGCAGCTGTGTTCTAGCAGGCCTGGATGCTATCTGGACAACATGAATATGTGTGTGTTGTGATGTTATCTGGCAGAGACTATGACAATGTCTGAGCGCAGCCTGTGTGTGTATGTGTCAGCATGTAAGAGAAAAATGTAAACCTTCACATTTAGGCCACTAAAAGTGGTTTCCTAATGTGTTGTTATGAGCATTTCTGCTCTGAGGGAACACTGATGCTATTGAACCCTGTCTGAAAAGAGCCGTGTCATCGATCTCAGTCCAAAATAATGCAGATTCTCAGATAAGTTACAGGGTTTGCTGGATTCAAAGTGATTTTGTAGATCGGCACAAAGGAGATAAGGAGCACAATAAGCTCTTATGCTGAGAGGACTTCAAACAGGTTACATGCTGCTTCATGTTGAATGGCTGAGAATATGTTTGTGTGTTGGTCAATGTTTTCCTACACTGAGACCAAGTGTTCACTTAAGGATAGTAAAATCTGAAATTGGTAATCAGCCCATTGTTACAAATGGACTAGGAATCATGATAAATGTTTTGATGAAAAAGGTTTGAGGTTAGGTGTAGGTTTAGGGAATAGACAATACGAGTAGTTTCGAATAAAAACAATGGAATAGAATATAGAACATAGAATTGTCATAGTCATAAAACACAAATGAGTGTGTTTTGTTATTTCAAAGGATCACAATTATGTCTCAAGACTGTCGACGAGTGTTATTTGGCTTGGTGATGTGTGTACTAGGAACAACATGTTTTAGTCGGTGTACATGAGTAGTCTTTTAATCTTTAAAATCATATTCACCTCAAAATGATTCAGTTCGTGGTTTCATTGGCATCAAGTGCAGTTTCTCAATTTTAATACTTTTGGCGACACCTGCTGGTGTTGTAGTGCTTTGAAATGTTACAGTCATTAGGTTTTCTAATAAAATTGTCTAGAAATGTCTATAAACCACGAATATTCGTCATAAAATGCACAACAAAAAAACAAAACCTGTTTTTATTTAAATAATGTATTTATACAATTATTTTTATTTAAAAATATTTAATTCTTTGTTTTTATTGTTGTCGTTAAATAAAGATACAAATTTAAATAACTGGAAAAAATAAAATAAAATGTATTTCCATGGCTCCAGAACTATTTTAAATATATATTATTTTAGTTTCAATTAATTATTAAATAGGCCTAATAAACACAGATGTCCCGTGGCTGGGAGTATTAAAAGCGTCAATAGATAGATCAATGAATTTCATTAATTAATTACCGGTAATTAATTTAAAAAACATTAATTGTGTTAAATTTCATCCCTAAGAATATTAAAACTAGATTTAACATAAAAGAGTAAACATGCTATAAAACATTTAAACAAGAAAAAGAAAGTCTAAAATAAATGTATACAGTGAAAACCAACTAGAAAACTTAAAAATTACATTCTAATTATATTAATATTATATTCATATTAATCCTGCTGCATATCGCACAAAATGTATCATCTGCGTCACAAGTCACGCTTTCGGAAAGTGGCAGTGCGCGTGCGCAAACGTGGACGTGGCAGTGACGTTACGCACACCGGAAGTGGTGAAGACTGGAAGTGAAACCCCGACCTCCTTAACGTCGACAAGCCGGGAAAACAATGACAAAATGATACTGTAACTGTGAGTAAACTATTATAAACCATGTCATGAATGTGTTAGCTAGTAGTTTAGGTTCATCTGGAGTGTTTGTAGTTCAAATTAAGACAGAAATTGTCGAGTTTTGGGCCAATGAGCGTCCAAAGAACTGCGCACCGCTGGACTAAAACGGTCAGTCGCTATACAGACATAAACAAACCCGTAAACACAATGAAAGGTAGAATTAACCTTTAAAACATGTAATTAAAAGTTCGTAATATATCTTCGCGAAGAATGAGTTGTCCTTCATTGATTTGTGTTACTGAACGTCTAACGTTAGCCGTGAAGCCAGAATATTCTAGGTGGCCTATAATCCGATAACATGAGTTCAGTGTACCTCTCTGCTCAGCTGACTGATCTAGAGGGGGTTTCCTGGTTAAAATCATAAAGAAGGGTAAGCTGAGGTGTTGGGATCAGTATATACGCAGATCTTCTATTTGTCAAGTATTACTGGATGTGGGAGTGACATACAGACAAGAGTGTTTACCATCTGGATTCTCAGACAGCAGCAATGTACCTAGAGAATTGTATTTGATGCATGCAAATTGTTGAAAATAAGTTTTAGGAAAAGTTAATGCATTATTTGTAGCCATTTGGATTGATATTTTGTTATCAAGTACAAGAGTATTTGGATAGTTCACCCAAAAATGACAATTATGTCATTATTTACCAAACCCAAACAATATGTTTCTGACCAAACAATAAAATGCTGACGGAAGCCATTGATTTTCATAGTATGGGGAGGATAGAAACCCAAGGAAGTCAATTGCTGCTACCAAAATATCTTCTTTTGTGCTCAACAGAAGAAAGAAGTCGTTCTGGTTTTGAACATCTTGAGATGATTAAATGTCAGAATTTTATTTTTGAGTGAACTGTCCCTTTAAATGTCAAATACTTTCTAACATTGTTTAGTCTCTTCTCAGCAATGGCAATCAAAGTTCAGGTGATTGATTGAATCATTCTGTGATCCTTCAGATGATGTGCGGAGTCGCTGAAGCTCTTCCAAGCTCTTAGGAACATCTGAAGCCTGAAGTGTTTGCTTTGGCCTCATTTTGGCCAGCAGAGAGTTTCACAGCAGCTGGATTGCTTTAGACTCACTGTCACACATACACATCCTGATATCATATAGGGAAGGAGGTTCTGCAGCATTATCATGACGTGTCGGGACCGCACACTTGAGTTCCAGTCGGCTTGTAAGTCACTGCAGGGGAGACAGTTACAGGTATGACAATATTAAATACATCTGCAAACACAGTGTCATACAAAGGATATTCAGTGAACTGTGCAGTGTGGTTTTCACTAATGCTTAAAACTATGTGTAGCATATTACATATTTTAAAGGATAAAATAATAGTAGCCTTCACTTTACATTCAACATTTTTAAAAGGATAGTTTTCATCAACTAAACATTCTGTCAAGAGTTACTGATCTATTTCTTTCTGTCATGAAACGCAATTTAAACTAGGCAGAATGTGAGCTTTTCTTTACATACATCAAAAGGGGTAATTTATTCTGCTAAACTCCGATAAGGCACTATGCAAGATATATAAAAGCAGTATATAAACCACTTTCCTTGCATTGAAATCAGAAGTTTCTGCCTTATATCTCCTTTTCTGTTTCATGAAAGTAAAACATTTTCGTTATATTTTTATATTTTCATGTTACACTTCGCTCAATGTATTCATCTTCAGGCCATACAAGATGTAGATGTGTTGTTGTTTGTTTTATTGGAACAGATTAAGAGAAATGTAGCATTACATCACTTGCTCACCAATTGATCCTCTGCAGTGAATGGGTGCCGTCAGAATGAGAGTTCAAACAGCTGATAAAAATATCACAATAATCCACAATTCCTACCGTTGTGATGTTTTTTTTTCGTGTTGTGGGGATCCATTGGTGAGCAAGTGATGTAATGCTAAATTTCTCTAAATCTGTTCTGATAAAAAAAAAAAAACTCATTAACATTTGGAAAGGTCTGGGGGTGAGTAGATTTTCAGCAAATTTTCATTTTTGGCTGACCTGATATTTGATGATGCTGTTAGTTTTGGTTAAAAAAAAATTCCTCTGTCTTTTCAGAATGGGACTCACACTAAACCTGCTATTAATGCCCTTAAACAGCGCAGTGACTTCACTCTTATGGCCAAGTAAGAGTGCATATCCATGTTTTTATTTAGTCTCTGTCCAGTGTTTTTTTGCTTCAGTGAAACTGTGCCTTGTCTTGCTTCTTCAAAACTTTGCCCCCCTGAAACCTTGTTTTTTCCGCCTCTGTAACAGGAGAATTGGGAAAGACTTGAGCAACACATTTGCCAAGCTTGAAAAGCTTACAATTTGTAAGTAACAAGACTCTTATATTGGTGGTGGACGAATGTTTTCAACAGTACTGTTCTGATGCTTGTCCATGGTTATTTTGCAGTCCCCTAGTTTACTTTGGCGTCTAATATGATTGACTTGGAGTTATCGATTTCTTACACTGTATGGTCTGGTGTCATTATAAACTTGTATTCTTCCCTCACTCTTAGTGGCCAAGAGGAAGTCTTTGTTCGATGATAAAGCAGTGGAGATTGAGGAGCTAACGTACATCATTAAACAGGTTAGCGACATCTCTGTTGTCATCCTCCATATGTCTCAGTTCTTGCTTATTTCACTTTATTGACTATTGACTGAAGTTGCCTGTATCTGTGTTTACCAGAATCTTTCAGCTAACTACAATATTGTATAAGAGCAAACCTCTTGCAGTGATCTGATATATGCTGTCTGTGTCTCTCATCAGGACATCAACAGTCTAAACAAGCAGATAGCGCAGCTGCAAGACCTTGTACGATCCCGCAGTGGGCAAAATGGCCGCCACATCCAGACACATTCCAGCACAATTGTTGTTTCCCTTCAGGTACAATCTGAAATTTCTGCAGTTCACATATATTCCAGACTCTCCAGGAAGTGTTATCTCAAATATCCCTAGCTGTATACAGTAGGCGTGGTTGATCTCATTTCGATTGACGTGAGATGTTGACTAGCACACCTTTCATGTTCCTGCTGCGAAACAGTCTTATCTGTAAATGTTTGTGTTGCAGTCCAAGCTGGCATCAATGTCAAACGATTTCAAGTCAGTCCTGGAAGTGAGAACAGAGGTGAGTTTATTTATTTTAATGATCAGTGCCACACTTTTATAACATCATAATTTCATGCCAAGCAGTTGTTAGGCTTTTAAATATTTGATCAGATCCTCAGAAAAAGCAAAAACGCACAATGTTTACTGTACATCATGGTCCTATGGAACCACCTGCTTTTTCTTGTCAGTTTTCTTTTGTTTAAAAAAGCTTGTGTTTTAAAGCAAGAAGACATTTAGTTGAGTTGTACTGAGTGAATATTATTTTATTGTTTTAACGGAGGCTTATCCGTCCTGTTGTGTGTTTAGAATCTGAAGCAGCAGCGCAGCAGAAGAGAACATTTCTCCCAGGCCCCTGTCTCGACTTCTCCTCTGCTCACCAATAACTTCAGTATGTCATCTCTTTAGTACTGCTCTTTTCATTTTGTGGTTCACACATTTGAACGTTTATCCCTTCAGGTTCCAGCTTTTGCTTTTTAATTTCAGTGAGTTCTTAGTAATGAGTCAAGCTATTATGTAGTGATCGACCGATATTGATTTTTGTATTACCGATTATTTGTATGTTTATGTACCCAATAACCGATATGCAGAACCGATATTTATTTACTGTTATAAAGTAAATATACTAAACTGCGAAATAGATAGAGATGTTTATTGGTGAAATAATGGTTCTATAGTAAATGTTAATATAGTTTAGTGTGTTTCAAACAAGTAATCTTGTAATTACATTCACTAGTGAACAGTGCCATCAGCAGAGAAACCTTTTATGACTAAAATATCAAACCGATATAACGGTATCTCATATTATGCTTTATTGTATAAATATTAAATTTTCTGTGCCAATACAATCATTCACTACCAGTGCCATCAGCAGAAAACCTTTAGACACATTTACTCATTCTGTATAAATATTTTCTTCATAGCAAATTGATCACATTCACAACTATGAAATAATGATAATTATGTAGTTACTAAAGATTGTAAACAAATTAATACTTCCTTATATTTGAGATTCTCTCAGAATTTTTGTATTAATATTTGATAGGTCACGCAAAAATGAAAATTCTGTCATTAATTACTCACCCTCATGTCGTTCCAAACCCACAAGACCTTTATACACCTTCAGAAAACAAATGAAGATATTTTGATGAAATCCGAGAACTTTCTGACCCTCCATAGACAACGAGGGTGCTACCATGTTCAAGGCCAGAAAGGTACAAAGAACATAGACAAAATAGTCCATGTGACATCAGTGGTTCAACCGTAATTTTATGAAACAACGAGAGTACTTTAGTACCCTTGCTGTCTATGCAGGGTCAGAAAGCTCTTGGATTTTGTCAAAAATATCATAATTTGTGTTCCAAAGATGAACGAAGGTCTTACACGTTTGGAAGGACGTTAGGGTGAGTAATTAATGACAGAATCTTCATTTTTGGGAGAACTATCCCTTTAAAAACCTGCACCAGTGTTAATTTAATTGACGAATAATTTTCGTCAACGACATTTTTTTCACTGATGACAACAAGAGGATAACGAACGAAAACTCTTTTTGAATGACAGAAAATTATGATGTAAATCTATTGACATTTTCGTCAACGAATAATAACAAGATGAAAATGTCAGGGAGGGACACCTCGTCATGACTCCTATTCCTCAAATTGTTTGTGGTTTGTTATGCACACTTGGTGTCTTTATTTTGTATTTAATACTTTTCGATTTCTTGGCTCTCACAGACAGCTCAGTTCTGATGCAGGATGAGTCCAGGAGTCTGGGAGGAGAGGTGGCCATCGACATGGACTCTAGAGCAAACCCTCTGCAGCTGCAACTCATCGATGAACAGGTACCAGTCTCGCAGGAAATTAGGAAGGGATTGCAGTCTAGGCTGCTGCTTGTAGCTGAAGGTTTGAGAGTATGATAAATGTTGAATGTTTGATTTCAACATCAAATGTCCTTCTGTTATGTTTTTTGTAGGACTCATATATCCAGAGCCGAACGGATACCATGCAGAACATCGAGAGCACCATTGTTGAGTTGGGTTCCATCTTTCAGCAGCTGGCGCACATGGTCAAAGAGCAGGAAGAGACGATTCAGAGGTCAGAAAACCACACACACATACACACACCACAGGAATAACATACTGCAAAACCACAGACTCAACAGTACAGCACATGCTTCATATACATGCTGTACAAACTACACACAAACACTTAGTCACAGTAGTATTTTTAAATCCGCATAAATGTCAGTGTGAGAGTTTTACTTGGATTTGCGATTAAAAGTTGATGTGTGCAAATATTCATTGTCTGTTTCTGTTGAACACCAGGATCGACGCCAATGTGGAGGACACCCAGCTGAATGTGGAAATGGCCCACACTGAGATACTGAAGTACTTCCAATCCGTCTCCTCCAATCGCTGGCTCATGATCAAGATATTCCTCGTTCTCATCATCTTCTTCATCATCTTTGTGGTCTTCCTCGCCTGAGAAGGAACGACCCTGAGTGTAAGGAGGGATGGAAACGGAGCCAAGGGTTTTGAAGGAGGGAGGAACAGGCTATGGACTTATGGGCGAATGTGCAAAAACACAAGTGGACTATGCCGCAGGGGACTCTGGCTCCCGGGGGAGGGTTTGGGGGGGGGTTCTGATGTTTAGTGGTGGGATGATTTTTGTCAGAGTAACTTAGAAGTAAATTCTGTCACTGTCGACTTCTACTCCCTTACACTAGAGGGAGATGAAGATGATGGTGATGCTGATGAAGGTGGAACTGAGATTAACTGTGTATTTAAAAAGAGAGGAGGGTGTTCGGATTCACTCTTTCTTTAAGCTTCATTTACATCTGCATTAATATTTGAGCCTTCATTTATTATTAATAATCGCATATTAAAAATGAAGGCTTTTACCCAAGTGGTTTGATTCTCCAAACTGGTTTAGTTGGTTTTTCTCGGTGTTATCCGTAATCAGCGATAACATTTTTTTTACAGTAAATTAAATGCGACCTGATTCTCCTCATAAAACACGCCTGATAATAATAATAATAATTCCCCTGTTAATCTTTATTAATGTGTTTTATATCAAAGACTTTTGGGTGAATCTCACAAAGAAATATCAGTCATATTTTACACCAAAAAAGTTATAGGAAAACATATGTATAATTAATTGTATTTTTATAATTAATTATATTGTAGTGCAAAATTGACATGTATTTTAGGACCATTATGGCATTTTTTTCATGAAAACTAAGTTCTCATATGTAATGTGAAAAAAAACGTGCTGTATAATGATGATGATTATTATATCTAGCATGATTTTTTTGAAGTTATTAATAATAGTATAAATTAAATTCAGTACAACAAATGGTACCTTGTTATATACGTACCAATGTACTTCTAATAAATGTACTAATAGATTTTTCTTTCACGTTACATTCATGGGAGTTTGGGGAAAATGTGCCTAGTTGTCATTGAAATAATGCCACAATTCAAATAAATGTATTTATTAATGGTCATAAAAAAGGTGATATTTTCTTTTGCGGGTGGTGAAATATGTCTGACATTTTCTGACCATTTTCATGAGATTCTCCTTTCTAGTGTTAAGGCCTGGGGTCTATAATGTTATATACTGTTTAGAGACTCTCAGTTTCTTTCTTTATTTTAGTTTGATTCTGCCAAATACACGAGGAGGAGTTAAAGGAAGTTGCCTGGTCTTATGATTTTGCTGCGTGCAGGAATAAACGAGGTGCGAATGAAGACCGGTGTACTATAGAATTTATGTCGTTTAGAGGGCCCAAAGAGACTGCAAACGGGTCTAAAGCTATAAACTGCTCATTCATTACATCAGGACGTGTTTCGATCCAGGTCAATGCAGAGGAAGTTGCATGTTTTGGTTGTTGTAGAGCTGAACGTCTGGTGATGAAACCGATCGGTACTCTGAGAGCTGAACTCTGGATGCGTTTCCTTCATTTGTGAGGAGCAACTATGGCCTGATGAACATATTGGCCACCTGCACAAAGAACTGAAGATCATGCTGTGAATAATGGAGCTGGCAGAGATGATGTGTTCTTCACTTAGAAGCAGCGTTTTCAAGGTCAAACTCTCTAATTTGGTAAATCACAGACTTTCTCTCTCCCACACATCCCATACTCTCTCAAATCAAACTCCCGAATGATGTACAGCGTATTATTTAATGAGCACTTTTTATGAAGACTCCTGTTTCCAGGCTTTTTTAGATGAATGGTCTGCATCTCTTGTATAAACTGAACACTTGTAATGTAAGGACACACAGTACATATTAAAATACATCTGAGAAACTGGTTATGGCTAATGTTGCTTCTGTCGCTGTGGCTGTAGAGATTTAGTTGAGTGAATCTCACAAGAGATGGAATATGTCGCACCAAAATGAAAAGAATGCTGACATTGTTTTAATAATTCAGCACATTTCATCTTTTGAGGGTTTTATTTAGTTAATTTATTACTTAAAAATAGTCTACAATTAACCAATAAAAATTAAAATTACATTTTTTCCACCACTTTGTTTTTTTCTTATTTTGTTCCCTTTATCATTTTTTTTTATTTCGTCCAGAAAAAGGAAATTTTCATCCAAAAATATTCTTGACAGGTTTTGTGAGCTTCACTCTCACAGAAAAATTGAGCTGTGAAAATACACACATTTATGCCAAATATTCACATTTATATTTACATCCGAATATTCAAAATAATTAAGCATACACTAGAAAGTAAAAAAAAAAGACTAGGCCAGTGTTCTTTGGGTCGATTAAGAAATGAAAAGTGTTTGTCTTGCAATCTGAATGCATAAGCTTTAGTCTTTCAGGATGTCTCGTAGAATCAGACTTTCTTCCCTTCTCTTGTTCTTTGCCGTGGCCTCTTTTCTTCCTCCTCGAAGGCTACATTTCCTTCAAGCTTTTCATCTCTTCCTCCGGTTCAGCTCTGGGCCGCCTGCTCAAGAGGAGTGATCTCTGGCATGCTGAGGCTCCGTCCCTTCCTGGTGCGCATGGCGGTTGCCACCTGCTCGGCTTCTTCCTCATCTTCATCAGACCATGTGTTTTCCTCTTGCAGGTTGTTGCGGGAACCACCGAAGCTTCCCTTCCCACGGTTCAGGGTACGGAACTTGGATCGAAATGTGACGAAGGAGAGGCTCTTGCTGCGCTGTTTTTCCCAGCGGTTCATCCGATCCTGGAGCTCTGTGTCTCCCTGAAGCTCATCCAGGCAGTTTCTTAGGACGGTCCGGAACAGTTTGGGGACGTCCTGCACCTCCGGCTCAAACTCTGACACTAGCTTCCTGAACCTTTTAAACAAACAACACAATCTTAGAGGTATTACTGACTCACCTCTGTCACTATAACTCTTATATGGCAATACCTAACAGGATTATGTAAAACTAAAAGCAGCATAAAACATTTTTGGTACTTGAAATAAAATAAATGTTGATGGAAATAAAAAAAAAAGAAACTTTCAGCTAGTTGCCAAGGAAATACTTTTTATTTTCATTAAGTTTAATGTTAACCTGATGTACTAAAAGAACTAAAACTGTATAAACAAAAACTAAAAATAATAATAATACAAATGACTAAAACTAACAAAATTGATATATATATATATATATCTCTCATTATACTAAAATAAACTGAAATTAGGTGTAATTAAAAAAAAAAACATTTTATTTCACATGTACACACAAATACACATTATAATAAATTAATAAAACATTACTAAAACTTGTTTTATTTAAGCTAGTTGCCAAGGAAAAAACAATTATTTTCATGTAGTTTTAATTGGGGTACTGAAAACCTAAAACTAAATAAATATATATAAAAAACACACAAAAACAAACTACAAAAAATAATAAAATTTTAAGAAAAATAAAATGGAAAATAGAACACTCTAATTCAAACTGTTAATAAAAGTATTATCTGAATGATAGTAAAAAGCACTGATGCGCACCTGGCAATGACCGGGCCGCACTGTGGAGGTGGGATCTGTGCGCAGAGGTCCTGCAGCTCCAGCACGTCTCCTGGCGTGAGCTCGTAGGGGACGTGTGGCTGAGAGCCGGCCAGCCAGCTGTAGTCTGCAGAGGAAGAGTTGCGGCGTCTGCGAGTCTCTGCTGCCTTCTCCAGCCGGATCCGCTCGGTCCGTTTCACCATGGCACCCAGCTCCAGCATCAAAGTGTTGGTCACCAGCTCCTCTGAAGTGCGCTGGCCGGGAACCTTCGGCTCCAGGGAAAACACTACCGACCAGGGAAACATCTGTGAGAGCAACAACCGTTCAAGCATGAGTTATGATGTTCAGAGTTTTTATCTATCTATCTATCTATCTATCTATCTATCTATCTATCTATCTATCTATCTATCTATCTATCTATCTATCTATCTATCTATCTATCTATCTATCTATCTATCTATCTATCTATCTATCTATCTATCTATCTATCTATCTAATTTTAAACGTGTAATTTCTAATATGATCATATTAATGATAATGTAATATTTAACTATTCTACATTATTATATTTATTATAATAATATCATAAATCTATTTAACTGTTATTATTACTATTATTATTGTTGTTATAGATTAATAATTCTAATAATTTCTTGTATATGCTTTTATTATAATTATCATTTGGAAAACAGAATTTTTAGCTTTTTGATCCCTCAGATTATTCATGGTATATATATATAGATATATTTAGTATGCATCTGAATGTTTGGTCCATATTTAAAGGCCTGTTTCAGTGCTAAATAGTATTATATGTAATACTAATATAGAATTAGCTTCCTGGATAGGTGTGATGTACTAGATAATAAATACTGCTCTATTCTATTTGCACCCTTGTACTCATGTGTGAATAATTATCAAAACTGTTAATTGCAAATTATCTCAGGGTGCAAATATCTGCAGTGTGTTACTGGTATTATTTAGAGGAATTATAAAAATGTATGGATGTTCAACTAAAGTTGAGTACAGGAGCAGGACACTAAGCAACAAAAATAGGGGAACAAATGTAAATGCAAAATATTAAATAGGCTATATGTATATACTGAAGGTGCAAAAAAGGATATTACCTTTCAAATATGTGAGTTATATCCCGGTTTTAATGTGAAATGTCTTCAAATTGGACCCGGAGATGTAAATGTAGAGCCAAAATATTACAATCCAGGGTTTGGTTTCCAATCTAAGCACTCCAGAGGAGACCGCTCTCCTTTGCGCTAGACACTGTAATGTGTGCATGTAATCCTATATAAATATGCAAGCTGGTATTTAGCCGTCTGATTAGCTCCTTGCATACGTTGTGATCTCCTCCTGCTCATCCGCAGGAGCTGATTGCACAATATCTCCTCGTGCACAACATGAATGCACTGAATTTTTGTTTTATAAATGAATTAATGCACTGAAATTGTATTTATGGCATCGTGTTCATTTTAGACTATTATTAAGAAATTTCTAATTAATTCATTTGTGGCACTTTTAAAGAGTAACAAAGCAACATTTAAGTTCCATGCAAAATAATGCAAAGAAAATTATCTGATTGTTGATTTTCAATATTTTATGACCCTAACCCTATTAAAGAAATATTTCACCCAAAATAAAAAAATCTGAAAATTCACTCACCCTCAGGCCATCCAAGATGCTTGGAGAAATACAGCATTATTGTACATCACTTGCTTGCAAATGGATCCTCTGCAGTGAATGGGTGCCGTAAGAATGAGAGTCCAAATAGCTGATAAAAACATCACAATAATAATCCACAGTAATCCACGCCACTCCAGTCCGTCAGTTAACACCTTGTGAAGCAAAAAGCCGTGTGTTTGTCATAAACAAATCCATAATTAAGATGTTTTAACTTTAAACTGACACTTCTGGACAAAATAATGCTTCCTTCAGTGACAAAAGTCTATCCCCTTTTCTCTCGGTCACCATCATTGTTTAGAACTGGTTTGGAAGGTTTTGTTGTAAACAGCGCTTGATGTGTGCATATTTTTTTCTTCTGATTCATACAACACAATGATTTCATTGAAGAAAACAATATTATGCATAAAGGAAACATAGATTAATTTTGGATATGTGTCCATTGCTTTTCATTTCACAAGATGTTAATTAATGTGGAATATTATGTTTTTATCAGCTGTTTGGACTCTCATTCTGACGGCACCCATTCACTGCAGAGGATCCATTGGTGAGAAAGTGATGTTATGCTACTTTTCTACAAATCCGTTCTGATAAAGAAACAAACTCATTTAAATCTTGGATGGGCTGAAGATGAGTAGATTTTCAGTAAATGTTAAGTTCTGCTAGACAGCAACAGGTGGTAACATCAGTTACTCAGAGGTGCTTAAGGAGTTGCATAACCCATGCACACGCTGTCTTAGTCATTGAGTATCTGTACCCAACTGTCTGTGTCTGATCAGCCTGAAAGAGGGAGAGAGGTGCTGCGAGGGTTTCCGCTCTATTCAGCACTTCAGAGGTTTAATCTGCACATGTGTGATCATGGATTACATTGCACTCCTATGTTTCTCAGAAACCAGGGCCGTGGCGATGGACATAATCTGATTAAGTGCTGTTTATGCTGGTGTAGACCAGTGAGAGTGACTGATGTACTTTGTGCATCTTATTTCTATAATTTCTGCAAGGGTTTTTCTTATATTTGTTTTAACCTTCATGATTTTGACTAAAAAGCAGTGATTTAATATGTATCTTCTTTTTAAAATATATTTGCACACTAGAATTTGTGTGATGCTTATTATGGAAAATACTTCAACCGAATCAATAAACTGAAATCCATTCTTAATCTTAACAGTAATGGCAGGTAATTGTATGAAATTACCATTAAATACAAAACTAAAGTAGTCATAAATATCCATAAGAAATCATATCATGGTAAATCATAAATGGTACATTTTTATATTTTTGACAAAATATCTGTAGATCTCTGTGTTTACAGAGAAACAAAACCCATAATAAACTCAGGGTTCCCACTCCTTATAGGCCCAACCCAGCCAGCAAAAATATATTCTAGGAACGTTTTGCTAACTTTATCATTAAGTTATACAAAATTGTATTTCTGAATGTTCTGTGAACATCCTTTTTAAATGTTTAAAATTTAGCCCCCCCTTTGTTTATGTGAATGTTAGAGACAACATTAATGTTCATCTGAAACTAATAAACTAAAGTTAGACGAAGATAGAAGGTCCATCTTAATTGTTTTAGAAAAACATTTCATAAACTTTTTTTTACATTTTTTTATTTGCTAAAGTCTTAACGAAAATATTCAATTCAATTCAAGATTATTTGTGTAGCGCTTTTTACGATACAATCATTGCAAAGCAACTTCACAGGAAATTAAGTTTCTAAAATAGATTTATATTGTAGAAACTCAATATAATTAACTTTAATAAAAAAAATTTGGTTAATTCTGTATAATCGCTGATGTTTGGCTTCCTCTGAGGTCCTCGGAGGGGTTGTCATCATCTCTTCTCAGGTGTTCAGTCATCTCAGATCATTTAAGGGTTGGATCCAGACTGAAGCTTGTGTAATTCCTAAACAGAGAAACAAATAAAGACAATTAGCGTAGCTGTTGTTCCATCCAGGAATAACCCTGGATGAAATTATCAGTATAACCCAAGCTAAAGCATAATAATGTGCATTTGATCAGATAAAACTGCAGTACAAGATTATGAGATGCATTACATGAATGCTTGGCTAAAGAGATGTGTCTTCAATCTAGATTTAAACAGAGAGAGTGTGTCTGAACCCTGAACGTTATCAGGAAGGCTATTCCAGAGTTTGGGAGCCAAATATGAAAAAGTTCTACCTCCTTTAGTGGACTTTGCTATCCTAGGTACTACCAAGAGTCCAGAGTTTTGTGACCTTAGGGAGCGGGTTGGATTGTAGCGTGATAGAAGATTAGTTAGGTACGCAGGAGCTAAATCATTTAGGGCCTTATAGGCAAGTAATAATATTTTGTAACTGATATGAAACTTAATAGGTAGCCAGTGCAGAGACTGTAAAATTGGAGTAATATGATCATATTTTCTTGACCTGGTAAGGACTCTAGCCGCAGCATTTTGTACTATCTGTAGCTTGTTTATTGAAGATGCAGGACAACCACCTAGCAGTGCATTACAATAGTCCAGTCTAGAGGTCATGAATGAACTAGCTTTTCTGCATCAGAAACACTTAACATGTTCCGTAGCTTGGCAATGTTTCTAAGATGGAAGAATGCTGTTTTTGTAACATGGGAAATATGATTTTCAAAAGATAGGTTGCTGTCTAATATAACACCCAGATTTTTGACTGTAGAGGAAGGAACATCCATGTCGGTCATCCAATCTTTTATATTTTTAACACACTCCGTTAGCTTAGATAGTTTAGAAGTTTCATCTGGTCTTGTTGAGATATATAGTTGAGTGTCATCAGCATAACAATGGAAACTAATCCCGTATTTTCTAATAATATTACCAAGGGGCAACATGTATAATGAAAATAGCAGAGGACCTAGGACAGATCCTTGTGGTACTCCATACTTTACTGGTGATAATTGAGATGCCTCCCCGTTTAAATAAACAAAGTGGTAGCGATCGGACAGGTAGGATCTAAACCATCTTAAAGCCTGCCCTTGAATACCTGTATAGTTTTGTAATCGATCTATCAGTATGTCATGATCTATAGTGTCGAACGCAGCACTAAGATCAAGTAAAACTAGCAACGAGATGCAGCCTTGGTCTGATGCAAGAAGCAAGTCATTTGTAATTTTAACAAGTGCAGTTTCTGTGCTATGGCGGGGCCTAAAACCTGACTGAAATTCTTCATAGATATCATTTTTTTGCAAGAAGAGCACAATTGAGCAGACACTACTTTTTTTAAAAAATTTGACATAAACGGAAGATTTGAAATGGGCCTGTAATTTGCCAGTTCACAAGGATCTAGTTTTGGTTTCTTAATAAGAGGCTTAATAACCGCCAGCTTGAATGGTTTTGGGACGTGACCTAAAGATAACGAGGAGTTAATAATATTGAGAAGCGGTTCTTCTGCTACAGGTAACAACTCTTTCAATAATTTAGTGGGTACATGATCTAATAAACATGTTGTTGGTTTAGATGCAGTGATAAGTTTATTTAGCTCATCCTGTCCTATAGTTGTAAAGCACTGCAGTTTTTCTTTGGGTGCGATGAATGAAGCTGAAGTACTAGACGCTGTAGAATCTACATTTGTTATTGTATTTCTGATGTTATCTATTTTATCAGTAAAGAAATTCATAAAGTCATTACTGTTAAACTGTGAGGGAATATTTAGATCAGGTGACATCTGTTTATTTGTTAAGATAATACAGACCAGATTACTTGGACTGAATGTTGTATTAACGTTACTGGAGGAATGTTTGGTCCTAACTTTTGAGAGCCTCGCCAGGACGTTAGCCACAGTTCCCTGTTAGCTGGGAACCAGCTCATTCCTAACCTATTTTTTCAAACCTTTCTAGGAGTTTGTGATAAAAAACATTTTTTCAAATCTCCACGATTTTTCCTTTCAGATCTGGAAATCCTTCTTTGAAAATCATGTAAATGTAAAATAATGTGATATTAAACTTTTACGACCCTTTTAAGATTGTTTAGGGGTAAAAAGAGTAACATTGAGATTGTGGCAAAACTGTAGAATGATGGAGGCAGCAAGACAATGCAAGGACACGAACTGCCAACGAAAGTGATTTATTATACAAAGTGAAAATAATCCATGTAACTACAAAGTATATTTACAAAAGTACTGAAATAAAGTGTTTAATGATTGTGTTTACGCAATTATTTTTATATTATAAAAATATATATTTTTTATATAATTTTTATTTTATTTTATTTGATGTATATATTAAATCAGCAAAATTCAGTGTTAAAAATACTTTTTTTTAATGTTCTTGTCAGTGACCTGCAGGTGCCACTGCACTTCTGGTAACCTCTCAAGGCCCCGCCTCTTTATGAACGTCATTGGCCCCCACGCACGCCCCTCGTCAAATCAAGCTCGGCGGTTCTGTGAGGGGCAAGAGATACAGCGACCGCGTGCGCTCAGTCTTGACTGTTAAAAATAACGACAATTTGGAAAAACGTTAAATGACCAGACTCCTCACATATAACGTTAACAGATATACATATCGGATCTACTTTATTAACAGCCACGTAAACCGGTCTCAAGACGTCAGAATCGGTCCCGGTAAGTGATGCCACATTGTTTGATTTCGCTGTAACGTTAACGTTAGCATTTCGTTTAATCTGACAGTATTTTACCCTGCGTTTGTCTTTCTCATTAAATAAACTATTTTTATTGCACTTCTGAAGGTCTTCAGGTTCTAGTTTTCTCAAACCCCGCCAGCAAATCCTACTATGGCGAAGGGCTTGCTCATTAATATTAAGTAACGTTAACGTTATAACGTTAGTCTTTTTCGCAGCCTTTATTCACGAAGCTTAATTGATATTCATGAGCCTGGACTTCGCCATAGTAGGAATCATAAAGTTCGCTGAGGTTTATTTTCGTAAAAGTACAGTGGATGCTGACTGTAAACGTTAGGTTAAGACTGTTGTTTAACGTGTAACGTTATAATCATCTCGGTAACGTTAGTCAACACGGTTATTAACCCAGCCTGGCGTCAGCTGTATTTGAAAGCACGATCTTTGATGCTTTGTAATGGAAATGAAGGTGTATGGAGAGATCCGACCAGGATGTTAACAGTGTGTCAGTTCACAGATTCATGGGCCGGATTTTCCTCATTCCAGACAATCCAGTTCTTACTGTCAGTGACTGAGAAGAGAAACTAAACACACGAGATTGAGGGTTCATGTAAATAGACACTTTCACTGTGTGTGTGTGTGTGTGTGTGTGTGTGTGTGTGTGTGTGTGTGTGTCTTTGGGACTCTCCAAACCTTTGCTTTAGTGAAATTATGTAAATTCCCTTCGAAGAATAGTTAACCCAAAATAAACAGTCTTTATTTACCTCATTTGTAGAACAAACATGGACTAATTCAATGTATGTATATAGGTTGTGTGTGTTTTTAAATGAAATATATCTAGTTATAATGAAAGTGAATAAGAATTGGACCTGTCAAGCTGTAAAATTACCAATAAATAAATAAAATCAAGTATCATAAAATTTGTGCATACGAGCATTTAAGCGTTATAATCCAAATCTTTCAACACCTTATGAAAATACTGTTCACAAAACAAACCGTAATAACTCATTATGCACAAAAACAATCTTGACGTCTGGCGTAGCTCAACTTCGCGTGTTCATTCTGTGAATGAATTGTTCTTTTGAGTTCAATAATTTCATTGAATTTATTGATCTGTTACACAAAAGGCGGTCTGAATGATTCATTCATAAATCGGACTAATGTGGTTGTTGAGTTTAACTGGCAGTCCCTGTCCTTTGTAATTCCATGGATAAAAACAACCAGCACAATTGTCAAATTTTTTTTTTGTGTTACAAAGAAAATAACATGCCACACAGGTTTGGATGAGTAAACAATCACAGAATCTTCTGTTTTCAGTTTAACTTGTGGTGTTTTGGCAGCAAAAGTCCCTTAAGAGTGTTTCCATGAACACTCTGCCAAACATACACCCTGTGATTTTCCTTTATATAAAAATGCGGACACAAGGATTCATTTTTGTCATTAGTGAATGTTAAAAGTATGTGAACTGATATTTCTGGTCTGAAACAAGTACAGACAGCTGAGAGTGTCTCCCCTGAGGCAGCACACGTTAACAACATTTCAAGATTTTTCTATATGTCTTCTGTCTCCGCATTGGAAGATGAGCAGCCGAGCTTTCTGAAGCAGCAGTCTGTAAGCACCTGCAGCGATGAGCTGGGCTGGAGACGACTGGGCCGTGGGTCTGACGGGTCACGTCCTACAGAAGGTTCAGCAGCTTCAGGCTCAGAATGAGAAACTGAACAAGGAAAAGCAGCAGAGGCAACTGCAGCTGGACAACTCCGAAGCAGCTCTGCACAAACAGAAGCAGAAGGTGAGTTATGGCGCTTTAATTGAGAGATATATACCTGAGCATTTTAACCTTGTAAAGCCTGACATAAAATAGTAGTCTGAAAAGCTTTTTTTTGTAATGGATCAGCTTATTGAACCTTTATTTGAGCATGGTATTTGATACATTTGGCTTCATAATTTATCAAATATATATATACGTAGGGCTGCCACTAACAAATATTTGTATTTTGATTAATCTGTCGACTAATTTATCGATTAATCTAAACAATTAATTTCCCACAAAAAAATCAACAATTTTACTTAATTAAACAATTTTACCAAATGAAATTTCTATGAAATTCTTTTTTTAAGCAAAAGTAAAGTGCAACCGTGCAAGAAGAAAGTATCCATCTCAGTCCAAATCACTGAAATCAAAGTTCAGTATTATAGTGTACGAATGACAACATATCCACGTGTTCTAGTCTAATAATAATACAATTATAATAAAAAAACACTTTTTAAAGGAGTATTTAAAAAATAAATATTTACCAGAATTTTTTGTAGGTGAAAAATGTAAATGTGCAGTATTTATTTAAAAAAAAAATAATAATACTTACGCCATTTAATTAAAATGTCCACTTAATCTTTAATATTTGACCATTTCTTTAGGACAGAAATGCTATAGCCGCTGTAATTAAATGAATATGTGACATCAAAACGTGTAAACTCAGAGTGAGGATTTGAGCTTTTATTCTGAAAGGACGTTGTATTCTCCTGTGTTTGCGTAGATTTATGATTTACCTTTCAAATCTGAGTTCAGTAATATAACTCCTGTTCAGTAATATAAGCCTTTTAGAATTATCAAGCAGAAAGTGAGCGCTTTTGATTGTGAGGGTGACAAGAAAACATTTGTGGGGTTGAGTCTAAATAATGCTGCTGGGGGCATGGTTCAATATCTGAAGTAAAACATTCGGAGGTTGACTTAAAAAAATTGATGCCAAATAAAGAGGTCAATGCTGGGCAAAGCCAAAAACAAGCCAAATTTAGAGTAGCTGGAGCTTATTGACACTGATCACAAGATGGATCAGATATGTATATATCAGGCATGAAGTAGATAGTGTTTTTATAATATGGATAATTTAGAGGCTTTAGGAACTCATGTATCGAATATGAGACAGAAGGCTTTTATAGGGTTAACAGAGACACTCTAGCAATGCAGAAAAGCTGCTTGGAAGGACACCAATTGGAAAGTTGGCTAAGAGTTCCAGCACAGCTGTAGCACAAACAGTGCGGGATGTGTTATGTAGCATCTTCCTCTCTGTCAGTATGAAGAGATGCGTGTGGAGCTGGCCGCGGTTCAGAGGGAGCTGGGAGGAGTGCGTGAAGCGGAGAAGGTGGAGGTGCGGGCCAGAGAGCGTCTGTCTCACGACCTGCAGGTCAAAACAGGTCAGGTGCACTCGCTAGAGGGACAACTCGAATCTACCAAAAAGCTGACACACAACCTCACACAGGAGATCAAACGGTGAGACATGCACACACAAATCATCCTGTCTGTTTACATACCAAACTGAACCAAATCACGTGACAATGATTAGCAGGTGAAATGTCATTTATTCTTACACTGATCCTTGCATCACTACTGTATTTATTTGTCTATATTCAAAAATGAAGGAATGCTTCCAAATTAGGGTTGTGTAAAAAATTTTTTTTAACTAACCTTTTATAATCCCAAATTGTTTGCGGACCCACATCAAAGTGTCATCAAAGTTCTGTCATCAATTACTCACCCTTATGTTGATCCAAACCTGTATGCATTTCTTTATTCTGCTGAATACAAAAGAAGACATTTTAAAGAATGTCGGTAACAGATTTGGTTTCCATTGACAAAAACAACAAAAACAAAACAATGGAAATCAATGGGAAACCCACTATCCTAAAGCGAGATCCACCAATCAGAGAAGTTTCTGAATGTCGCACGCTCAAATCAGTCACGCACACTCAAATGTAACTGTATTAGGAAGTGGATTATGTGACAGTCACATCCTGCACTTTCATTGGTTGTTAACTCTGCTGAATTGTATTGCACAGCCAAGGGTCTCCGGTGTTTGGTTTGCCTCATCACCCACTCATTAAAAATGAATGACTTTTTGGGTGCTTTGTTGCTGCATATCCCTGTCAATATGAACATCCGTTAAAAAATACTTTTAGATTTTTATGTGAAGTATTCCTTTAAAGTGGAAATTTCCTGTATTAAGTTCTGGTTATTGAGGTTTTATAAAGAGATAACCTTTGAATAAATGTGTTATTTAAGCCTAATACTGTGTTTTTCATCAAAATTCAAATCCAACCCTTATGTCTTCCTTTTTATGGGTTTCATGTTGAACATAAAATAAAATGTTTTGAAGAATGCTGGTAATCTATTTGATGGACCCCATTGACTTCCATAGTATTTTGTTCCCCCTATTATGGAAGTCAATTGGGACCAGCAACTGTTTGGTTCATAAAAATATCTTATTTTGTGTTCAACATAAGAATGAAACTTACAAGTTTAGAAAGACATGGTGAGAAAATGAGAGCATTTTTCATTTTTTGGTTTAACTTTTCCTTTAAAACCTTAACTAAAAAAATAAGTAACAAAAAGTATTCAATTGTAATGAAGCTGAAATAAAAAAAATAGATGAAAACAAAACATTACAAACTTAAAAAAATCTTTTTTGATTTTTGTTTATATGATATATGTGCGTGTACGGTGTATATTTATTATGTGTGTATAATGTATAAAGACACACACATACATCATATATTTTGAAAATATTTACATGTTTAAATGTATATATTAATATAATATATAAATATATTTTATGTACATACCTATATTATGTAAACACAAACTTTTATTTCGCATGCGATTAGTTGCGATTAATCATTTGACAGCACTAATTAAAATACTTGAAATAATTAAACAAAAATTTGAAATGTTGTCTTAAACTAAATTAAGTAAAATGTTTAATTTGAAGTACTAAAAGTGAAAGAAAAGAAATAAACCCCAGACAATCTCATAAAGATGGCAAAAGCACATCACAAACTTGCCTTGACCTAAAATCTGTCAAAATGAGAACTGAAAATAAAAGCTAATTCAAAATATTAATAAATACAATAATGCTATACACATAATACCAAAATAACCCTGGTGTAGCACTCATGATGGGTCAGGCCTAAGGTGCTGTAGTGATTTCTGCACTGCTAGTAGCACAAAACTGAGTTTAAATTTGTTTTTGAGAAACCTTTTTGCCCCATTACTCTGTTTTCCATATCATCCTATAACAAGCAGCACCATCTCTGTTCTTTCTCTGCCTGTAGGCTCGAGGCGGAGCTGGAAAAGCTGCAGAAGGGAAATGGCTCTGGGGAGTCCATGTTGTTTTCCACACCTTGTTGGAATATGAGCTCTCCCCGGGACAACAACGGTAGCACCTCTCATGCTCAATGCATTTGTTTTTCTCTTTTCTGTCTCTGGCTCTACTTCAAAGATTGCAAAATGTATCTTCTGATTAAGCAAGGGAAGGAGTGTATTATTTTTCAGAAGGTCCCTGACTGATTGCGTGGTACAATGTGTGATGGCATTGTTTCTCTCTGATTTTAACTTTGTATACTTTTGTGCATGTAGGATGCATCTAGAAAGATCTATTCGTCTTTATTCTTTTGCTGTTGTTTTCTAACTCTGCAGGTGGTTTCAGAGCAGAGACTGAAACCAATACACAGCATGCCAGAGTAAGTCATGTACTTTTAAGAGCAACCTCTTAATAAGAAACGTTGTTTATGAATATACTCCCTGACTCATTTTGCTGTGTTCTGTCTGTTGTAGCAGCAGCTGCAGTTTGGAGACGCCCCCAAGCCCTCAGTGGGAGGGGCTCTCTCACCGTTTCCACAGCAACCTCATAAATCCCCACCCCTTCGGCGCAACATCCGCCAATCGGACACGTCCACCCCCTCCTCTTTGTTTCCATGGGAACGTGAGGATTTGCGGTCCACTCCCAAAGGACGACCAGCTTCCTCGGTTTCATCTAGTGATGTCATACTCAAGAACAGTGACTCAGGGATGGAGGAAGCCTTGAGGAATGAGATAGATGGTAAACTTCTCCACTCACTATTGGGGTTTCAGTTTTGCACCGAAAAGCTGAATTTAAATCATAACATGAAACAAGGGATCTTTTTGCAACCAGCCCAGACAATGCTCTTTATTTGTCTAATACTGAACTACAGATTGAGTTACATCTCTCTTCCTGGGTTGCTTGAATTCAGGACATTTGCTTGTCTGCTCTGTAATAATCATAAATGAATGCGGTCCAAAGTCACTATTTACAATGTGTTTGCATGGCAGCCAATGAGATCAACCTCGTCAGTGGTATGAGCAGATTTGTGTAGTATTTGCATGTTTAGGGAGATTGGAGATTTTTACAGCAGTCGTAGTTTCAGACTGTGCTGGAAATAAATTGGTTGCATTGTTTTGGCATAAGAATGTGTCTGTTTAAGGTTAAGGTAGTTTAAGGAATTAAAGTGTAGTTGTATTTATTTTGTGCAGCTCTGTTTGCCCATTAACCAAGGGAGAGTGTCATGTTTATTCATTGAATGTCTGGTGGATTTACATAAGCATCCTGATTATTAGTGAGTGAAGTAGTCAGGTTTCCAATAGTTCCTAGTACAGGAAGCGCAAAAGTTAACCATCTACAGATGCATTATTTGATCAAAAACACAATAAACTGCATCATTTTATGAATATATTCAATGTAGAAAACGGTTGTGCTTAATATTTTTTTTCTTTGATTAGGAATAAAAAATTAACTGCATTTATTACTGTTACTTTTGAATGTAATTCAAGATTCAATATTTGTATTAGTCACATACACAATTATACAGAATATAATCAGCAGTGAAATATAAGAAAAAATGTAATGCATCATTGCTTAAAAAATATTAATTTCTTATAAAAAAAAAGAACTTGGTGTAAATGCTAATATTAGCCTATTTATAGTACTGAGCTTTTTTTGCAGTTAAATGAATAAAATGAGAGGAGGGAATTGTACACATTGACACATGCTGGTCTTATCTGTTCCCAGAATGGGACACATTTGTGAGTTGGTTTCGTGAGAGAGTGTGGTGTGTATGTTGAGCAAGAGAGATCAGTATTACACTGTGTGTGTGTGTGTGTGTGTGTGTGTGTGTGTGTGTGTGTGTGTGAATGTTCTCCATTGTCTTGTCTCTTTGTGTTGGTGAGTCATCAGGGTTGGTCATCTCCACAGACAGAGGACACTGACAGCTCTCTGCAGCTCTACAACACACTTTCACTGATTCTTCCCAATAAACACTTCCCTTCCAATGGCCTCGAGATCCAGAATGTAAACTTTTTTTGGAATGTAAATTCCTCAAGAGAGGCTGTAATAAACTGTCACTGTGGCAGATGATTCAGAAGGGTTTTAAAGGGGTCATATCCAACACTTTTGAAACATTTCATTTCTTAAATATTCTAACGTTATTTACCAGACTATTTCATGCATCTCTTTGACCTAAACAGGCTGTTTTTGCTACAATGGTAGCAAAATGAACAAAAGAAAAAGATACAAAATTATATTTCAAATGAAGACAATGAAGCAAATCCATTTTTAGGGAATATTTTTACAAAAACAAAAAAATATCTTGTAAGGAATGAGATTATGAAGGGAAATAAAGGCTGATTTGTCCAGAAAAATAATGTGCTTATATTTGTACTAATTTGATCTATTACTGTTTTAATTCAAAATACACAAACTTATTTCAGAAGAGCCAAAAATATCAGTCAGCATGATAAGATAAATAATTGAGTGACTGTCTGTCTGTCTCTCAGAGCTGCGTGTGCGTGTATCAGAACTACAGCGTGAGGCACAGCTGGAGTCGGAGCGCTTGAGGGACATGGAGTCTCGCCTGGCTCAGGCTAACAGAGAGATCAGCACCAAAGAACAGAACCTGACGCGCACGCAAGACCAGCTGACCCGTGCACAGACCCGCATCACACAAGAGACTGACCGGGTAATTTATTAATAATAAAAATCACTGTCCGTACTGAGAATTAAATGTTTATAACATGTCTCTGTGTGTCTGTAGGCCCAAGCGTCTGAGCAGAAAGTGAAGCACCTTCAGGAGGAACTGAAGTGTCAAAGGCAGAATGCTGAAACAAGCCGCTGCAACGCAGAGCAGCGCAGGAAAGACATGGAGAGAGAACATCAGAGGGTGAGACGGAGAACACGGACACGCTTGTGATTCATTGTTTCCTGCACTGCCCTGCTGCTAAATACACAGCCTCATCGCTCTTTTATTTTTAGCTATGAGTTGTTAGGTTCCTTGTCTTGGAATTGATTGTTTTGTTTCCATAATAAAAGCTCTTGACACAATGTATTATATTTCAGTGCAGATGTACAGAAAAATGTGCCTTAAAGTCCCACAGTAACTGGAGATCTGTGTTGTGTAGGAGCTGTTGGAGCTGCAGAGAGAGAGACAGGCTCTGGAGAGACAACATCAGCAGGAGAGCAACAGACTCAACCAGGAGATCCAGCAGGCCAGAACCCTTCACAACACGCTGCAGGCTCAGTACGACAAGGTACCATGGCTGAGGAGTAACTAGATGTAGCGACCCTGCTGAGTTGACTAGAATAGTGTAGGCGTTGCTCAGCCTATATAAAAATAGTGTAGCTTTGTAGTGAGTTTAAGTTATTTAGAAGTTATGCTATTGCCATTACTTTGTGTTTGCCCTGGTAAATAAAAACAGCTAAAAACCTTCCACTTTAAATGAGGGTCTTGCATATATCTAGGCAAGCCTTGATCTAGTAGGAAACCCCTACAAAACCAGAGCAAAGTCCTAACAACAATATAGATCCACCTTTTAACACCTTAGGTAGTGCTTTAGCAATCACCCTTTGAATACCCTTGTAACTGCTTAGCAACACACTGACAACCTTTTAAAGGGATAGTTCACCCCAAAATGAAAATGACTTCATGATTTACTCCCCCTCAAGCCATCCTAGGTGTATATGACTTTCTTCTTTCAGCTTTATAGTGGCAGTGAATGGGGTCAAGATTTTGAAGTCCAAAAAAGTGCCTCCATCCATCATAAAAAGTGCTCCACCAGCTAAGCTGTTAACCTTCTGAAGCAAAGCGATGCGCTTGTGTTCGAAAAATATCCATATTTAGAACTTTATAAACCGTAATCTCTAGCCTCTGCTAACTTGTTCAGATGGATGACGTAGGATATAGGCATAGCAAGCTGTATTATTGACATCTTTGCACAGGTTGCATCTTCAAGAAATCTTCTGATGTTCATTCATATTTATTTCATGCTGTAAATCAGTAGTAAAGAAAAACGGTTCACGTGTGCCCCATGCAAAATGTATTGTTCGTGTTTTGTAATAAATACAATTAAAATAAAATGATAAAATTGACAGGCTTGAAATCTGAGACAGTGTTTCCCATACATGGATTTATTTGTGGCGGCCCGCCACAATATCAAAACTGACTGCCACAAATAGATTTTCCAAAAGGCTTTGAGCACTGCACGTTTCAAAATCAAAACGCGGCACGGGTGTTTTTATAACACTGTTTTTCTGAAGGAAAACGACTGTCCTAAGAATATTTTTGACATCATTTTAATTTCATCTTGCATGTAATGCCTGCTAAAGCAGCATTTGTGAGCGGAGCGCTGCTTTGTGTACAGCAGTTACTGGGGGAAACCCTCTTTCTCCCACTCTAAAAGCGCCTCCTGGTGGCAGAGAATGAAATTGCATATATATTGCTCTGTGTCTCTCCATAAGATCAATAAAAATGTTGTACTAGTTTAGATGCGTGTATCTTTTAACCCCCCTCATCTTAATGTATGCATACCCTAGTGTACGCAGTATACGTTGGGCTCTAGAAACCACATAGCAGTGCTCCGGTAACCAATTAGAACACAGGGGAATGTAGTGATGAGTGTTTAGACAAGCACCACTTGTCTCTTCTCGCTTCTCCTATTTCCTTAAATAGCTTTGGTTCTGTCAGCTACTTTTTGTTTGTAATTTGCAGAAACTAGATGTTTCCAGAAATCGAACCTCTACTCTAAATTAAACTGTAGCTTCTCTTCTTTTCCTCTGTCTCCTCTTTATTCTCTCTGGCTCTCGTTCTTTGTCTCATGGGAGACAGTACGGGTGTCCGCTGGTCGATGCACTAATGTCACCCCTCTCTCTCTCTTTCTCTCATTCTCCCACTGCTCATGTTTTCTCACTCAATTCTATTCCTTTTTTCTCTTTCTGTTTTTCCTCCTCAGAGGACACTAGAGCGAAGGTCAGTGTTGTAATCTCAGTGTGATGTATGTTTGAAACTCATAGCATGTTTTTTTTAGAAATGCCTTATATTCTCCTGAGACTTGAGTACAGGAAGAAGATATGGAGATGACCCAGGGGTGTGTGTGTGTGTGTGTGTGTGTGTGTGTGTGTGTGTGTGTGTGTGTGTGTGTGTGTGTGTGTGTGTGTAATATATCCCTCTCGTCCCATACAGTTCACTCATATTTCACCAATATAAAACAAGTCTTGTTTGAGTCCTGTTTTGTTACTTGTGTAGAATTAATCATTGTTATATTGCTGATAAGATACTGTGTGTTAAAATAAGAGACGCGTGATGCAAGCATGTCTGTAAATACAGAGATCAGTAAGACTGAGACTGTTCCTGTGCTGATGGGACACAAAACTGATACCATGACCTGAATTGAGGTCATGGAATGTGCTGTTTTGAAATTCTGATAGTTACAGGTTGTAGTACACTACTTATGGCCATACTTGGATGTTTTACATAATTACACATTCTCTAATATATCTCTAAATAAAAGCAAAGTGAGCATAAACATTTCAAATGTGTGCTTTGCATGAATGTCAAATTTACATGAATAAGCCTTTGGGTTCAGTTCTGTAAATGTTGCATGGTTTGTACATCATCTGATTAAACAGCAAGACACGTGAAAGGGACATTTTGCATTTTACATTCCATAAATAAATCTCATCATTTGTTTGACATGGTTCCGATAACATTGGTTTATGTGGCATCCTGCATGAAAATGAGTGACACATACTTGGTCTGCCACAAACACGGCATGATGAAGATCCGTGCTCATTCTCTTGGCACACACTCTAATCCTTCTGCTGACTGTTTGTCTTTCTCTCAGGTGTGTTTGCAGAAGCAGAGTTTGGAGAGAGATCTAGAGGATGTGAGAGGAAAATTAAAGAACACAGAGTCTGATCTGAAAGAGTGTCAGAAGAGAGAGACACAGACCGAGGCCAAACTCACGGTACAACAACATATCACACTGATCTGACAGCGGTTTACTACTATTCAGAAGTTTGAAGTCAGTGAGATTAAAAAAAATAAATAGTACTTTTATTCAGCAAGGATGCATTAATTTGATTCCTTGTCACATTGAAGACATTTGTAATGTTACAAAAGGTTTCTGTTTTTAAACCGATGCAATTCTTTTGAACCTGTTCAGTGAATCCTGAAAAAATATTTCCAGAAAAATATTAATCACCACAACTGTTTAGAATGATTTCTGAAGGATCATGTGACACTGAAGATTGGACTAATGATGCAGAAAATTCAGCTTTGCATCACAGGAAGAAATTACATTTTAAAATATATTATTTGAGGTTTCTTCTCACTATATTCTTAGCACTGTATTAATTGGCCTCAAAACTAGACCTTTGCAAAAATAAAAAAATACTTTTATGTGCGCACAAGAAACCATTAAACTTAGCATATATGATAATGCACACTGTGCCACCTGTTGTGCCATCAGCCCATTTTGCGGTGTTTCTTTCTTGGCCGTCACTGACTATGCATTAAAGGCCTTGGCATATTGCCCTAATGAAAGCCAAACATAAACACTTTTATTGTACATTTCATGTCATGGTTTCTCCACCACCACAGACGATGTGTTAAATTGGACATTAGGCCTTGATATTAGAGGTACTACCGTAAGAAAAGCAACATTTTGTCCAGGTAGATCTGTTAATTCATGTGCATCCATGCTATCATTTTATTCATAGTAATGAATAGAGTGCAGTGATACACAGAGGAAATAGGTTATATAAAACTAGAAATTGTAATGCGTAAGCATGCAAAACATTTCCATGCACATGTGAATAGTTTCTCGAGGGCACAAAACTGTTTCTTGTGGGCATGTAAAAGTAATAATAATAATGCATTTTATTTGTTACGCACTATATTCACACAGAATCCCAAAGTGCTAAGTGAAAAGTCTGTATTTTTTATTTATTATTTTTTTATTTTAGGACTCTGTGTGTTGTCACTTGGAGAAAATCAATTAAATGTTTTTTTTAGATGACTGTACTATTACCAAATATAAAGGTGAAAATAATGCTCTATGAACCATTGATGTTAAATATGGTCTGAAAAATCTACCGAGAGGTTTAGAAATTTGAGTCTGGAAAAGTATGGAATTTTGAAATGGAAAATGTGTAGAAACCCTGTATTAAGTATGATGGGACAGAGATGCACAGACTTTACACCAATCTGACACGCTATTTAATCAATATATACCTCAACATTTTTTTCTTTCACATTCATCAAAATATAAGATAAGTGTGTTAGGTTACCTCAACAAGAAATGCTGTTCAATAACAACAACACAAAGTCCAGTTCGAGTCACTCGTCACAATGTCTGGTAGATAAGGCAGGGCTGTCTTCAGTTAAGACAAGGTGGGATTTATATATATTTATTTTTTGCTAATTCCTCACCCTGTCATAAAACAAATTGATCAGAGAGAGATCCTATCAAAAAAAGAGAGACAAACTAAGACTAACTAGACACAGCAATTCACATAGATGTTTAAATGGAGTCATTTTGACGTCTAAATTAGTAGTAATATACAGGTTTTGGTATTATTAAAAAACATAAATACAAAACTTTATTTCCTCTTGGGAATGTCCCCAAAAGTAAATTACAGAATTGAAACCAGTTGTACTGATTAATATTTTTGTGGAAACCATGATACTTTTTCCAGTATTAGTTGATGAACGTTAATTTATGAATAGCATTTGTGACACAAAAATCTTTGTAATAATGTAAAAAAAAAAGTACTTTTGCTTTTTTTTTTTTTTTTTTTAAGTCTTACTGGACCCAAACATTTGAACAGTAGTGCATAGCTAGATAAGAAACACACACATACTGATCAGAGAGACCCTGTCAAAGACACACACACACACACACACACACACACAGATAAAGCTCCCAGTGCAACAATGCCGTTACTGACTCAGCTGAATACAGGCTCAGATATAGCACCATTATCTCCTTATGACATCTGTCTCACGCTGGGGCTTGGGGTTAAGCGCTTTATTTTTAGACCGTATGTGTACAATATGAGAGTCATGTATTATAATCACCAAAAGCTTTTATGATGTTTAAAAGCAGTGTAATGTTATATGGAGATCAGGATTGCAGTTGGATAACCTCTTTGTCCGTTTGAATGTTTTCATTTTGTGTATTTAGGTGTGTCTTTTTCCAGCATGCCTCACCCTAAACACTTAGAGGATTATGGTTGCTTTACTGTTCACTATTAAAATTCTGTTCGCTGTAACAACACCGTTGTATAGTGTCGTTTTATGGCTGTTTCGTGTCTTTAATCATTAATCAGGTTTGACAAGTCTTTTGTGCACTTCTCATCTTGTCCTGTAGGAGGCGCTGAGGGATTGTGAGAGTCTCACTGTGTCTCTGGGGCAGATGAAGAAACAGGAGAAAGCTCTACAGGAAGAAGTAAAGCGTTTGACTGAAGAGCTTGCTGAGGCCCTCAGGCTCATTAAAGAACTGCAGGGTGAGTCGGGAAGGAATCTGGTCCTCACAGAGAACTGCGTTTGTGTGTTTTGGCCCCGCCCTTTTACACACATGCCTTGTGTTTGTTTCCCTCTTCTGACCAAACCTTGACAGTACACCTTCAAAAATCACTGTACATTACAAAAAGTCTGATGGGTTAGACAAGCCAGTCAAAGCAATGGACCCCCAATCCTCCCAACCTTTATTTTACATTTATGGTTTATAAGACCATATATTTTAGAAACCTGAATAAAATAATGTGTTATTAGTTGAATATTACTGCTGTTCTTTAATGTTATAATATTTAACTATTGCTTGAAGTAACAAATGCCAGTGCTTTTAATAATATTAATATTAAATGATCATTTATATGACATAAAATGTATATAAAACTTAGCTTTTTTGCCAAATAATTGCCAATGTTTACCATATTATTTGCTATATTTAAAATGTTCTTGATTCTTCTCTTTCCTGTAGCTCAACTGGCTGCTCCTCCTCCAGTTGTGGCCGCTCCTCACTTCAGCTCTGCAGGAGACTGCTTCTCTCCGTCCGTTTCCCTTCATCATGACCGCTCTCCTCCCTGCAACAACTCCTCTCAGAGAAAGAAAACCCCTAAAACAGGGCGAACTAGAGAAGAGGAGCGAATGGATTTCCCTTCCGGCAGAGAGCCAGGAGAGGGCATCGACTCGGAGCACATCGGGAAATTTGAGTCTGAGGAATCACAGAAATTTAAAGGAAGAGGAATCCCAACACATCCAAGTGACTCTCTGAGACTGAGTGAGACTGATGTAGAGACCTCAGTGACAGAACAAGACACTGGTATTGAAGATGTGGAGACAGACTCGTTCACGTCTGAGTCAACCAGTGGCACAATGCCTAAAAGTGAATCGGCCATCTCTTGTAGCCTACAGATAGATGACACATCGGGCAAAACAGAAAAACGTGACTCTGCACCTCTAAAAGATCTGAAGAAGGAGAACGCAGAACTTCGTGATGAACTTAGAGATGTGAAATATGAGCTTCAGATGCGACTTGAAGACCTCGAAACCCAGAGAAGAGCTGAAACTGAGGCTAGAACCAAACTGAAACAGTTGAGCCGGAAACACTCGACACAGACAGAGCAGCAACGTGCCAAAGCTCTTGAGCTCAAAGACAGCGTGACAAAACTGGAAGACCAGCTGGAGCAAGAGAAGAAAGAGAGCACAAGACTGAGAGAAACTCTTGATGCGCTAGAAAGAGAAACTGAGAAGAAGCTAAAAGATATAGAGAGAGACCAGAAAGAAGGTACCCAGCTGAAGAACGCCTTGGCTGAGATGGAGCAAAAGGAGACTTGCATGGAGGAAGAAATGGCAAAAATGAAAAAGGACTTGCAAGACCTTCAGCTCAAGCTTTCACAGGAATGGGAGGAAAGAGAGAGGGAGAAAGAAGAGGAAGGGAAACGGATCAGAAAAGAGGAATTGGAAGGACTAAAGATTGCACAGCTTCAAGAAGAGCTGGACAATCTTCGAAAATCTAGGAGTTTGGAAGAGAAGATATCAAAAGACAATCTTCCCCTCACATATTTACTACTTGAACACCATCCAAACACCGATAAGAATCCTGCTGTTATAGAAAACAAAGACTTGGTTCCTTCTCCTGACAATCAAGAGTCCATCTGTGATTCTGTGAACCTTCAGAACACAATGGTCTGCAAAGAAACCAGAACAATGGAGCTGATTATGGATCTTGGAGCACAAACTAAACCAACAGAGGACAAGACCTCTGCTGCACAGAGATGCAGGAGCAAAGATGTCTCAGATTTGGACAGCACTACCGTTTTAGTTTTAGAGCTGGAGCGCCTGAGGGTAGCGCGAGACCGAGAGTCAGATAAGGCCAAACTAGCTCAAGGAAAGCTGGAGGACCTACAGAAGCAAGTGACCACTCAGACCAAGAACCTTACCCAAGCTTTTGAAAGCCAGAGCAAGCACATTGAGAACCTGCTGAAAGAGATGCACGATAAAGAGTGCGCCCTCAAGAAGCAGAGCGAGGAATTGCAAAAATGTCAAGAGAAAATCTGTCTTCTTGAAGAAGAAAAACACACTAGGATGACCGTTGCCCCCAATGAGGTCTCTACGCTTCCTGAACTGTCTTCAGAGATCTCGAGAGAACTAAGCTGTGATTCGGTCTTCAGCAATACAAGCGTAAGCGACCATGAAATGTTTAGTGATGATACACAACCGGTTCTGAAGGAAAATGCCTCGTGGCCTACTGTACAGCTTCCTGTTAGTCAAAACATTGACCAAACCAACACTAGTAAGATATCTGATAAGCTACAAACTACTGAAGCTTCCAAACCACATGAATTATGTCTCACTTCAGATGTACATTGTGGAAATGCTCTGAATTCTAGTGCTGATTCAGAAGCACCCAGACTTTCTGAGTTAACCGATGAGAACACAAGTTCTCTATTGCAAAATGAACAGTTGGATGTTCTTAACTTCCAAAATGACGTTCCAGAACCTTCCACAGGTGATATCAAAGAGCTAGAACGAGTAACAAAGGAATTACAGGATGCTCAGCTTGAGCTGAATGTATTGAAGGCTCAGAATTCCGAGCTTGCTCTACAAGAAGATGTGATAAAGGAAGAGCTTCTGACTGTTAAACAAGAGAATGAAGAGTTGAAATTGAAACTGAAACACTTGGGTGAAGACACTTGTGCTAAACAAGATGGTGCCTTACATTTAGTGAACACTGAAAATGAAGAATTGTCAAGCACGAAGGAAGGGTTACAAAGTGGCTCTCCGTTAGGACAGGAGGAGCTGATTGTTCTTCATGCGAACTCCAAAGCAGAGGTTCAGTCTCCTCAGGAGCAGGTACGTTTTATTAAAATGGAAATGTTTTGTTGGTATGAATTTAAAATATACACTATCAGTTTTTTAAATGCAACTTGATGTTATTGTGAACATGCATGCTTCAATTTTTTTTACATTTTACCTCAATCTTGAAATGACAGGATTTTCTCTTAAATGCCAAAACTTCTCCAGTAATTTTGTTTAAACCCCGCCCCCTTTTTAATATGGATTGCAAGTCAACACCCAATGGATAGAACCAAGTCCCACCCCTAATATTTTTCTTCACTCGGATGTACAAGACAATGTGGGAAAAAGTTCCTAACCAGGGTGCAATGTGACAGCAAAAAGTGATAAATCCCTTCCATGTTAATCTGTGATCTTGTCCTAATAAACTACAAATACAATAAGATATATATATTTTTTTTTGTTGTGTGTGTTGTGCTGGGTATCTCCTCCCACAGTGAAATCTCATTATCCTAAAATCGCACGAATGTATATTAAACTAAAAGTATATCTGATTGGTTGTGATTTTTATACTGAATGCAGCATTTTAATTTTCAATGAGCGCAGAAATGACCTGATAAATAGCAGATGAAGTACTGTAATATCACAGCATGTCATAGTCCAGTAATGCTCCACTACTGTTAATGCACAGTATTAAAACAAACCCTTAACCCTAAGTGTTAATCCCAAGATTACCTAATTGGGAAAACTCCTTTATTTACATGTATGTACAGTACATTTAGGTCATGTTCATCTTGTTATTTTTGATTCATAATATCTGTGTTCTCCAGATCCAGGCATTACAAGAGCAAATCCAGCACCTCTCGGAGCAGAACAGGACACAAGCTGAAGAACTAGAACTCTGGAAGCTCTCAGAAGAAACCGTGGGCAACAACTCGCCCTCCATTGTGCTAAAAGAGTTCGAGCTGTACCTCCCCTGCAGTCCCAGAAAGCTGCACACGCAGTCCCAAATGACAAGGTAACATCCTTTGACTGGCATTTGTTGAAGATAAATATGCGATAAGCTACATAGTAATGTAAACAGCGTTTGTTCATAATAATTTTAAAGGCAGCGTGAGGTACTTAACGTGAATTATGGGTATGTTGGTCCTGAGATGGGGAAGGTAAACACAGGTTCAGTGAATGAGCGATGTTTATGTAGGACCCTTAACGCAAGACCCTTCAGTCTGTGCTCTATCTGCTGTAGAACCAAGATGCACCAGTGCACTGTCAAAGATGTGACCAATCGATCCGCATTAGCCGACACAAATGACCAAACCAACTTGGGGGAGCATGTGTCACCTGAAACTCTAATGACACACAATGTGAGAGAATCTCAAGGACCTGATAAGGTAAATAACACTTCATAATGCATCTCATTATTTACATATGGAAAAACGTTTAACTACTGAACTGTTGAAAGTGTGGAACTATACTTTTAAAGAATAGTTTTCAATGAATTAAATGTGAGATCGGTCACTTTCCCTCATGTCACTGCAAACCTGTGTAATTGTTATTATTTAAATTTTTATGTATTGCCTTTTTTATACAATGAGTGTGATTGGGGAAAGTGACAACATGAGTGCATTAACTCCTGTATGGAAAATGACTGCATGAACGTTCTGCTGAAAATCTTTCGTGTATATAGACGGAGTAAAGATATATGATTATGATTAATCAAACTAAAACCATAAGAGCTCTCTGGGGATTTCAGACAAAAAATATAAGATTGATGGTTTAACATTTGCAAATTAAGAAATTAAACCATTAATATTAGTATTGATGTCACAATATTATGAAATTAAATAAAAATCCCCCCAAATTGTGCAACCCTAATATAGTCATAAGTATAGGAAATTTGGTCAATGATGACAGACCCTTTCTTTTGTCTACAATAAAATGCCATTCGAATGATCACAGACCTATTTATTTAACTGTTTTCAGGATCTTATGACTGGACATGAGAATGTAATGACCAAAGAACCTGCTCAACACAAATGTGAAAGCAGCTCTGTTAACAACACAAGTCCTCCTGTCTGTGTCTCAGATATAATGAGTAGTAACACTAAAGACAAGCCGTCACCTCCACAGACCAAACCAACAGATTACAGTAATTCAGATTCTCAGACTGTTGCCTCAGTGTCTCCCGAGGATCAGACCAAAGCAGCAGATGCTAGTGTGAACAGCCAAGAAGATGCCTTAATCAGTGTTTCCATCTCAACCAAATATCAGACCGAGGTAATCCACTTCAATCCAATCACAGAGTCCTACGGGACTGCAGACTCCCAGAATTCTGGTGTGTTATGCCCTGGGCATAATGAGATTGAAACTAAGGAAACTGTGGATTTGGATAAACACGAACATTGTCATGGAGAAACAACAGATAAACAGAACAAACATGCGCAAAAGCCAATCAAGAATGAATCTGCTCAGTGTCAAATGGTAGAGGTCATGGTAGAGGTCAGCAAGGTCAGAACAGAGGTGAAGAATATATCCACTCAGACAGAGGAGAGCCAAGAGCTGATTTTGGGGGACAAACAGCCACCCGTCCATGCCTGCACCCAAACAGATGGAAAACAGCTGGAGATGGTGGAAGATAAACGTGATAAAGAGCCTGCAGACTCGCCACCCCTCTCTCTGTCCTCACAGTCTGTTACAAACCAACTGCTGGTATCCAGCGTGTTCCCCATGAATAACCCAGCTCACCTCGCTGAACGCATCCTGCAAAACCGCAGCCGCATGTCTGCCGCTTACGACGAGACCGAATACGAACCGTATGGCCTGCCAGAGGTTGTCATGAAAGGTTAGATCCTATATTAAAAACCAAACATTCTTCAAAATGAAAACGTGTTACAAATCGACTCCCCTTCAGGCCATCCGAGATGAGTTTGTTTCTTTATTGGAATAGATTTGGTGAAACTTTGCATTAAATTTAGCTGGAAACAACAGTTAGAAGTTAAAAACGCCTTAATGTTGGATTTGTTTCTTATAAACAGCCTTTTATTGATGGACAGGAGTTATGTGGATTTCTTGTGGATTATTGTGATGTTTTTATCAGCTGTTTGGACTCTCATTCTGACGGCACCCATTCACTGCAGAGAATCTGTTGTTGATCAAGTGATGTAATGCTACATTTCTCCAAATCTGTTCAGATGAAAAACAAACTCATCTACATCTTGGATGGCCTGAGGGCGAGTCCATTTTCAGCTAATTTTATTTTATGTGAGAACTATTCCTTTAATGGTCTTTTTATCTCCTGAAGGATTTGCTGACATTCCCAGCGGGCGGGCTTGTCCATACGTCCTGCGGAGGGGGCTTCTGGGAACTGATGCAATGCCCCTCCCACGCAGAGAAGCCACGCCCCAGGAGGAAGATGATGACATCGAGCCATAGTACTCATACACACCTGATACCTCCCGTAGGGTTTTACTCTGCATGCTTTGCAACACGTTTGTAATGCATCAAGTCATTTTCACTAGTTATTCTAATATGAGTCTCATTTCAGAGCAGCAGCATCTGTGTGTTCTCAGGTCTCCATGCTGAAGGAATTTCTCTTTAATCATAATGTACATGGTGTCTTCTGCTCGCCGTGACGCTCGAGAGGATCTGAGCGCTGCCTGTGTCATATGATGTAGAATTTAAAGACATTGAAGTTTTGTGATCTCTTTTTTTTCCTGATTGTTCTCGTTAGCTGAAAGGCAATGCCTTATTGTGCGTATTGATGTCGTATAGTTTTGAGTGGAGTCTTTTATAAATTAGCTCAGAAATACCAATGTAATATATTTTTGTTTGCGTAGAGGAGGTGTTAGCCCCTATTTTATGAGACTTGAATTTTGTGAATAGCCTTATTTATTGACGGACACGTCTTGAAGACTTGCCTTTGTGCACTACTGTGAGCGAGAGTGTGTGTGTGGTGTGTGTGTGTGTGTGTGTGTGTGTGTGTGTGTGTGTGTGTGTGTGTGTGTGTGTGTGTGTGTGTGTGGTATGACTCAGATCAACCTGAGCCTGTTTCCGATCCTTGTATGGAGATTCACTGTCAGGCTGTTTCTTTCTTTCTCTCTCTCTCTGTCATCTAACAGCTTTATAATGCTCAGTGGAGTATTTATATCGTTGTCCGTTTGCAATGAAGCATCTGAGAAGCTTGGATACGTTTTTGATTAGATTCATCTATTTATCTGATTCACTGTCATCTGTGTATTTGTGTACATTTGCTTGAATGTTTACTTCTATGTCAAATGGTTTCTAGGATTTTCAGTTTGGAATGTTTACATTTATTAAACATAAATGAAATCCAAATGTTCATGTGTTGTTGTTGTTTTGTTTAGCACTGTAGTAACCTGTACCAACTAAATTTGGAGTTTACTTCATAACGATTTGAAGATATTTCATTTTAATTGGTCAATCGCAGCATTCTGTTAAATGTTTTTTTATATAATAATGGATAACTATAATTTCCTACAGAGTTGGGTTTCTTTTTTTGTCTCATGTATACACATTTAAATCATTTGACTCATCAATATTTCATGTCCTTTTATTGATTTAAGTAGACATGCAATACAGTCAGCCAGTCATTATTGTAAATTACTCTCAAATCAAGTCAGGTTTGATCTACTATTCATTATTTTCCATTATAGTGCTCACATCGAAATGTTGATGTGATAATCTTTTGTGAGTTTTTAATTTATTTTTTAAAATTTATTTGTGGATCTTTCTTTAATTTCCATACATTTTGTGAATTTGAAGCTCCGTTTACACCTTACGTTTGTATATTTTTCATCAAATTTGTAAGATTCATGGGCAGCAGATCCCTGCAGCCTTAAAAACAAAGTGGATCCAGCACTTATTACATGTAAGCAAATGTCATCCAAACCTCGAGCACAGTCATTTAAAGAGAGTAATGAACAACACTTTGGCCCTCTGTATTTTTAAAGACTCTGTGTTTGTGTTTTTTGGCTGAACAGGCTGTTCAAAGGTCTGTTTAGTCGACAGTGGATGCTTTCCTCTGGTTCACAACATTTCTACTCCTCTGTAAGAAATGTACTTCTGGCATAATGTCTTTTACACAAACCTCCTTCGGTCTCAAGTAATTTCCACCGTTAAAGCACAACCTGTTTTGCAGAATAATGTAATAATAGATTGAGATAACTCATGAACGGGGTGTTATGCACTTTTGTTTTCAAAAGCCAAATGTTAGTCATTGTTGGAGCAGAAATCAAAGGCTTGTCTAGGGATGTGATATCACATATCAGAGCTTTTAAAGGATTTAAAGGCCATTTCGGTCTTTGCATCAGCTCGGTCAGGGAGTTCTGTTTCTTCTCTCCTGAGCTTTGGCTGGGTCCAGAGGGCCCACTGCGGTCCTTACAGTGAATGTTTTGAATTCTGAGCTTTAATGTTTGACGTTGATTTAGTATTGCACTTCTGTCCACAGATGACAGACGTCCAGTCCATTGAGTGCTGGGTCATCACCGTAGCTGATGTCATTATTTTAGGTATGAAGGTTGTGCTATAAGATAAATGTATATACACAGCCTTAAGAACCTTATTGAGATAACTTCATTTTAAGGTGTCCTTGTTACATGTACTTACTATTATAATAACAATAAATTATGCATAACACGCAAGTACCGCTAAGACAAACCCTAATCCTAACCATATAGTTAATTAATATTACTTAGTACTTAAAAATGTATAATTACATTGTAACAAGGACGCCTTAAAATAAAGTGTAAGCCTTATTGCTTTTATGAAATGATTAAGACAATTTATGTCCTTTTTTATACTGTACAAATGTCCATTAAAGGGGTATTTTATTGGGCCAGCAGTAGACAGAGGTATATTTCATTTTTCCAAATGAAAACTAGGCCGTACAATCCATTCAGTGGGTTGGGTTGCAATTTTGTACTTAATGAAATTGGTTAAATTCTAATTAAAATGTGTGTCCTTTGTATTTTATGTAGTCAGTTTTTTCATAAAAGCAACACTATTGAAGAACTGAGAGAATAAGTAGTGTGAATTATTCAATGACTTTCAAAAGTTTACATTCGGAGGGATTTCTGTCAGTGTTCTCCAGCACAATGAGACTTAACAATCTTTATATATATATATATATATATCCAAATCTTTTGTAAATGTGTAATGAACTGCTTGACAGTACTCATTACATTACCTGCCTCCTCCTCGTGTTTTTTTAAATACACTTTGTCTTAACCTTTGTTTTTAATAAAAAGTTATATAAATATTCCGTTATTGAATAATTACCGGTTATATTCGATGTAGCACGGCTTCTCAACTCCAAACTTATGGACCTTTTTTAACAATCATATGTTTATTGTCTTTGTGTTTAATAAGTTAAAACGTCCTATCTGAGTTTTATTCAGCTACAGCGGTAGCGTACCTTTTTTATTGCCACAAGAAAGGATCAATGCCAGGGGGTGAGTACGATTGAAAATACAATTACAGATTACAAAATCAGGAAATCATTATAAAAATGACAGTGAGACAGTTAAGGGCTTTAGAATCGCTGGATGTAAGAAGAGTGTCCAGGTAGGATTTAAGTTCCTTAGAAAACACAGAAAGGTAGGGCTTAGCACCTTGAAACTTATATTTGTGCAAAAAAATTAAAATAAAAATAGCAAGAAAAATAAACAAGGAACGAACAAATGCGCGGCCATCTTTAAAATCTTGTCTCTGAACTTCCGATTTGCGGTAGCGTCACTGGTGAAATGGATTTACATATTTTAGAGTTAATGAAAGTTATCATGTGAATTGTAATGTTCGAATCAGGTGTCATAACCAATGTCAACAGACCAGAAAGATTTTTAAACGAGCAATTAATTCGTACAACTTTACCTTCACACTGGGTAAGTGGATGCATTGACCGTTTATTTCAAACTACATTGACCAATCAGCATCCAGGATTATAATACGCGCTCACGTCACCTGCATTTTTAATATGCCTACTGCTTTTTAGTCTTTAAGAATATGAAATGCAAGCAAATAAGGATAACATTTCTGGAGGATATAGGATTATAATTCGGGCACTATCCCAGCTATAACTTTTTAATTCCCCAAATGTTCTGGGGACGTTTTTGTTTACAAAAGAACCTTCAGAGAACGTTCTTAAAACGTTAATAATTGGTTACCAGAAAATAACCTAGCAGAGTGTTTCATGACATTACCCCAGTGCTTTACATTAAAATATGAGATGAAAGATGAGAGAAGAGCGCTCAACACAAATGTTTCAAACACCTGCAACAGATCAATAAACTGTCCGCTTTCGTTGGTGTCCTCCCCTCCTCTCTCCGTCTCGTCTCTGCTCTCATGTTGGCAGGTTCAGTGAGACTTGGGGATGGGGAAAGTCCTGATGAGTGTATGTATCCTCACAGCGGTCTGCAGGAGAGAGGGAACTCCCGACGGAACCGCGCGCTGAGGTAAGAGAACACAAACTCCCTCACAAACTTTACACGTGTTTGTATGCTGTTTCGTCACTGACTAAACGAATAGTTAACATTTTAAAGTAGATATTAAGGTGAACATTTACTTTTTATTGCCTGTTGCATTGCAAATAATAAAAAAATGAAACAATAACAGTGATTTCCTTTGCGTGTGGAACACTCAGAAATAAAGGGACATTTTCAAAATATGTATCGCTTGGGTACTAATATGTACCTTTGAGGGACTACTATGCACTTCTTAGGGGTAAACAAGGTACAAAGGTGTATCGTTTGAAAAGGTAGCACCCCACTGACAGCTTTTGTACTTTTTTTGAGAGTGAAGATGAATTATGAATTTGCTTTGTTTGAATGTAAATCTTAAGCATATAGAGATATTGTATAGTATGAACGTCTATTTATTATAGGATGTATCAATATATATTACTTGGTTATTAAATAAAGGTCTGAGAAACGTAATATAAAAGTCATTTTAATTTAATACATGTAAGTCCTTAATCTGATCTTGGGAGCAACACAATTTTTTATTCCAAAATATTATTTATTTTTGATTTGTGCTTTACCCATTTGTAATTGTCTATTTTATAAGATCTGTAACCATTTAATGTTCTTTGCAAAAAAAAAAACTTTATGATTTTTCACACATGCAAGTTGTGCATATTTACCATCATTATAATAAATTAAATGTAAATCATAACACAGTAAAGTAAAACAAATGATTGCAAATACTTAAAGTGACAGCATAATGTATACCATAAAATACGGTAACTATGCATCTACAAAGTAAGTCCTAGAGAGCCCTGGTGAGCATCAAGGTTCTGTCAGAGGACCGTAGAACTATTTGTTTACATAAACCTTTGCCAGAAGTTCTGTTTCAATGCCGTCATGTGTTGTCCTCTTACCTCTGTTCTTTACCCCTCTCCTGTTATGTGTCTGGACTGGGTCTGGCTCCAGAAGCTCAAAGCTGCTCTGGAGTCAGGTTCGGGGTTTTCAGAGCATATTTTGACCATTATGTCTCACAGGTTTTTGTGTGCGCCAGTGGAAGAGGCTGTGCAGAGACAAGACGGGTGTATAAACGACTACAGCTAACATCTGATATGGAGGAAATGGAGAAAACTGAGAATTTGGAAAAACAACTTTGATAAGGTAAATAACTGATCTCTGTTTTCTATTACATATACAGTGAACCTAGAAATATTCGGTTACTTAGGTGCTCATAATAATAAATAAATGCCATTGCAATAGATAACAAAATATAAAAAAACTGCCATTTATTTTAATTAGAGAGAGCACAAACACTTTCAAGCAGAACATTTCACAAAAAGAAGTGATACTGTTCAAAATGCGATTTAATTTGCAATAATTTGTTTTGCAATGCTATTATGTGTAAATCAGTGTATTTTTTACATACTTTGAAATGATCCTAGATACTTTTTTGGGCCACTGTACTTTGCCAAATAATCAAAACACACTCACATTTCTTCATTTGTTGTGATAAGCAGAGATAATTTCATTATTGTGTTCGTTTCCCTTGACGTTCTTCTCTTCGCTCCACCTAACCTGATGGACACATGATTATCAGTGTTTCCAAAACATCTCATCCACAGTATGCGGCATCTTGTTTGACGTCATCAGCGCTCGTAGCCATGCGGTACACAACACTGTTGACCATCCTGGCAGCCGTGCTGCTGTATTTGGTGTTGGGGGCTCTGGTGTTCGGCTGGCTGGAGTCCTCCAGGGAGGAATGGGCTCACCGCGAGCTGCTGACGTCTCGAATGGCTTTCCTACAGAACCACAGCTGCGTCACCCCTTACAGTCTGAGAGAGTTCACAGAGGTCTGTTTGAGAACGTAAATGTAAAAAAATTCTGTGCAATTACAATCTATAACTTGGGAAGTTGGTGTATAAATCAATTAACATTCTGAAAATGCTAAGTTTTACAATTAATTTCAAAGAAATGACAAGCAACACACCGAATTAAACATGGAATTATAATAGCATTTTATGTATAACATACTCCAATAATCTGTATTTATTTACTACTTTGAAAAATAATTATTTATAGGATATATAACCAATAATTGTCTAAGTAAAGCTGTTAAAAATTGAAATGTTTATTAAAATAAAGCTAAAATAAAACATTAGATGGAAAAACTTAAATAGAAATATAAAAAAGCAACATAAATTAATAAAATGACAACAACACATAACAAAATAATTTAAACTAAAATTATAAAACAGAAAACAAAATATCAAATAAAAGGCAAGTAAAAATATTAATAAATACTACAATAGTATTCAAATACTATAGCAAATTTTTTGATTTGACTAATTTTGTAATATGCTTTTGCCCTTTTTTAATTTTTGTTGTTGTTGTTGTTTTATATAATATTTATATTTAATTTTAGTTAGTACTTTATTTTAAATTACTTGCCAATGCCAAGACAACATGCACTTCTAAATGATTTTTTTTATATTTTCAAGTTTAAATTTATTTATATATAGATATATATAGACAGTATCTCACAAAAGTGAGTACACCCTTCACTTTTCGGCAATACATTTAGTATATATTTTCAAGGGACAATACTATAGAAATGAAACTTGGATATATTTTAGAGTAGTCTATGTGCAACTTGTCCTCTTACTGTCCTCTGAAAATAACTCCACATACAGCCATTATTGTCAAAAAATCTGGCAACAAAACTGAGTAAACCCTAAGTGATAACAACTATACATCATTTAACCATGCAAAGCCACATGTCCCTATTCATCATGTTCATGTTTTGCCTGCTTGAAAAGTCCATACAAATTTGTGTATCTTGTTTTAGAGCATTTAAAATGTAGTGCTTTGAGTACAATTCTCTCATACGGTCAGTATGGATGTTCAACATGGCACCTCATGGCAAAGAACTCTCTGAGGATTTGAGAATTAGAATTGTGGCTATAAGAAGTTCTCCACAAAGATGGCCTGGAACTATAAGAAGTTCGGTAACAGCCTGGAACTGAGTTACAGTACAGTGGCCGGGTCATACAGAGGTTTTTCAAGACGGGTTTCACTCGGAACAGGCCTCGCAAGGGTCGATCAAAGATGTTGAGTCCTTGTGCTGTGCGTCAGATGCAGAAGCTGGCTTCAAAAAACAGACGCATGAGTGCTGCCAGCATTGCTTTAGAGGTTGCAGAAGTGCTCAGACCATACGCCACACACTGCAACAAGTCGGTTTGCATGGCCGTCGTCCCAGAAGGAAGCCTCTTCTGAAGCTGGCTCACAAAAAAGCCTGCAAACAGTTTGCTGAAGACAACCTGGCCAAGAGCATGAATTACTGGAACCATGTCCTGTGGTCTGATGAGTCTAAGGTAAACTTGTTTGACTCAGATGGTGTCCAGCATGTGTGGCGACACCCTGGTGAGGAGTACCAAGAAAATTGTGCCCTGCCTACAGTCAAGTATGGGGGTGGTAGCATCATGGTCTGGGGCTGCATGACTACTGCTGGTACTGGGGAGCTGCGGTTCATTGAGGGAAACATGGATTCCAACATGTACTGTGACATTCTGAAGCAGAAGATGATGCCCTCCCTTCAGAAACTGTTTTCCAACATAACAACCACCCCAAACACACCGCCGAGATGACACTGCCTTGCTGCTGAAGGTGATAGAGTGGCCAAGTATGTCTCCAGACCTGAACCCTATTGAGCACATGTGGGGCATCCTCAAGCGGAAGGTGGAGAAGCACCATGTGTCTAACATCCAGCAGCTCTGTGATGTCATTATGGAGGAGTGGAAGAGGATGCCTGCAACAACCTGTGCAGCTCTGCTGAATTCCATGCCCAGGAGGATTAAGGCAGTGCTAGATAACAATGGTGCCCCTACAAAATATTGACAGTTTGGACACAGTTTTGACATGTTCACTTAGGGTGTACTCATTTTTGTTGCCAGTTATTTGGACAACAATGCTATGTTGAGCTATATTTAGAGGACAGTAAATGTGTACATCTATACAAGCTGCACATTGACTACTCTAAAATATATCCAAGTTTCATTTGTGCAGTATTGTCCCTTAAGAAATAATACTAAAATTTTTGCTGAAATGTGAGGTTTGTACTCACTTTTGTGATTATATATAATTATTTTTATTTGAGCTTTATTTTAACTAACATTTAATTTCTTAAAAATAACAACAATATTTTTATATATATGTACACTGGGGCATCATCTATCATCTTTTCACTTTAGAAAGTGGTTGATGCCATTGAAGCAGGTGTGGATGCCAGAAGCACATCAAATTATACCAGCAGATGGGATCCATCCAATGCTTTCTTCTTCTGTGGTACTATCATAACCACTATCGGTGAGATGTTTCACTTTAGAGTTTCATTTTTCACTTTCATCATCTTAGGAACTTGATTTCACATGTTCTCCTCTTCTCTAGGCTTTGGAAACATTTCACCCAAGACAAAAGGCGGTCAGTTGTTCTGTATATTTTATGCTCTGGTGGGGATCCCCATGTTTGGGATACTGTTAGCAGGGGTTGGAGACCACCTGGGCACCCTGCTGAGAAGAGCGGTGGCAAAGGTAGAGACTCTGTTCTTGGTAAGTGACTTCGCAATATTCAGACCATTGGAAAATGTGATTAATAACGTGGATGAACAGATAAAACAGTAAGTGATGGCATATTGTATTAACAGCTCATTGTAAAGAGCATTTGCAACATGAACTTGTGAAACAAAATTTTTATTGTATTACAAAACATTTCATATGTAATAAAAAAGATTGTTAAAATTGTTCTAAAAACAGTAATGAAGTGTAACCTTTAACATAAGCTCTATCTTGAAACTATCTTTAAAACAACTGTTTAAAGTACACGGCGAGTGCTGAACTTCCAGACAGTTACTACGAATAATAATAATAATAAATCTAATAGATATCACCATACTTCTGCAGTTGATTGATTACATTAGAAATTGCAAATATTTATTTATTTATTTATAAAAAAAATCGATGTGTGAAATATGTGACCCTGGACCACAAAAACAGTCATAAGTAAATTTGTAGCAATAGCCAACAATATATTGTGTGGGTCAAAATTATCGATTTTAATTTTATGCCCAAAATCATTAGGATATTAAGTAAAGATCATGTTCCATGAAGATATTTAGTAAATTTCCTACCGTAAATATATTAAAACTTAATTTGATTAGTAATATGTATTGCTAAGAACTTCATTTGGACAAATTTAAAGGCGATTTTCTCAATATTTTGAATTTTTTTGCACTCAGATTCCAGATTTTCAAATAGTTGTATCTCAGCCAAATATTGTCCTATCAACAAACCATGCATCAATGGAAAGCTTATTTATTCAGAAGATGAATAAATCTCAATAAAAAATGGACCATTATGACTTGGTCTTGTGGTCCAGGGCCACATATGTAAATTAGGCATTATATTAAATGTACACTAATTTGCACGCATTCCCAGAATAGAAATCTGAACAATGGATAAAGCCAGGTTAAAAATTATTGTTTCATTTTCTTGACATCAAGTCCAAGGTTTCTACAGAGTAGATTTTAGATAATTAATTTTTTATCAAGCCTGAAATATGAACTTGCAAGTCTGAGAAAAAATATCAGAATTGTGATATATAAACTTGCAATTAGGAGAATAAATGGCCAAATTGCGAGATCTAAATTCGGAGGAAAAAGACAAAATTGTAAGATGTAAATTCTGAATCGCAGGAAAAAGTTTTTTGTTTATATCTGTTATTTTTTTTGTTTAAAATCTGAGTTGTGATATAAAAAGTCACAACTGCATGTGTTTTATTTACATGGAGGAAATAAACTTCTATAGAAAATAATGTCAAGGCCCAGGAAAATGACCTACGAACCCCTCTATAAAAACAATATAGATAGGAGTAAAACTGTGAAGTCTGGTGTATATGAGTGCTGCTGAAGTCGAGATATTTTCAAAGATATGCATTTTAATAGAAATATACAGATGCAAATAGATAAAGTGCAATAAAATAAACACAGAAATGTTGTATTTTGAGGGTTTTCCTTTCTGCTAGTCTGAATCAACACATCCCAAAATCTCAAAATTGACCAGTGCATGAAAAAGCAATGTTTTTGCCTGTATAGTGTCTTGCCTCATTATGATTATTACTGTAAACTGCATGCAGTGCAAAAAGACAGCCTTGAGATGTTTTCCATTGAGTTGATCAACAAGTCTTCAGCAAGAACCGCCATACACTCAGAACACACTAAAGACATTCTTAAGAATTACACTTTCTTATAAATGTGAACATTTTTGCTCATAAAGATTTATGTGAATCCAGCCCCTGATTTCCAAGTACTAATAAGCATCAAATCATTATAACAAAGATAACTGTATTGTGCTGTCAGGTTATGTTGAAAATCCTCTTGATTTCCCCCCCGCTGAACAGCGTAAGGGTGTGAAGCCCACCAGTGTCCGTGTCATCTCCGCTGTCTTCTCCATCCTGATTGGCTGCTTAGTCTTCATCGCCGTGCCGACCATGGTGTTTAAGGAAGTGGAGCGCTGGAGCCTGCTGGAAGCGGTGTATTTTGTCGTGATCACCCTGACCACGGTGGGCTTTGGGGACTATGTGGCAGGTGCACAGATATATGATGTCTACATACAATAATCATTACATATGATTTAGTTTGCTGTGTCATGTGACCGTATGATAATTCTGTTAAGGAGCTCAATATTGTATTACGCCTGGAATTGCAGGATGTTTTGTGGTCATTGGATCCAGACGGCCATGAAGCTGCAGACGTTTACATCATCTAATTATCTGTTTTTAAAGTCATAGACACTAATTGTAATAGAATTGATTGCAATAGCTGTAATTTTAGACCAGAGCAGGCACTTATCTCTAATCTATGAGAATCTGTGAGATGTTAGTCATTTTTCATTCAACAGACGAAAAGTAATTTACTGTAGAACTAATAAAGGAACCGTTTCATCGACTGTTTTCATGTTATTTAATCAAGCTCCAAAATCAGTTTAGTGTTCGTTTTTTTAACTTTTTTTGTTTGTTTGTTTTTAGTCATACTTGTCTTTTGACAAAAATTAGCTTTATTTTTTTTTATATTTCATTATGCCATATTCAATAAGTCCATTTTCCATTTTACTTGATTACATTGTTATTTTAGTCAATGATAAAGTACTGACTGTAACAGACCATATTTAACCAATTTTAAAGCATTTTTAACTGAAATAATTTTTCTTTTAGTAATTTAGAGCATCCCATGTACACACCGGCCAGTAGTGTCAATAATATGTATATGTATATATATATATATATATATATATATATATATATATATGACCCTCTCTGTGAAATCCAGGCTAAAGTCTCAAAATCTAATAAGGAGATAATGAGCATCAAAGTTTGATTTCTACCATTAATTTCAATATAATTTCAATCTTTGACATGAGCTTACTCAGTCAATATTAAAGATATAAAAGGTAAAATTTTCACAGAACGTTCTTTACAATATGAAGAATAATTTTTTGTAGAAAACAGAAAATCACAAAAAAACGACTTATGTTTTCACATATATATTAAAATTAATGGCTATTTTTATTGAGTGAGGATGCATTAAATCAGTTACAGTAAATACATTTATATTGTTACAGAAGATATTGAACATTCTATTCATCAAAGAATCCTAAAAAACAGTGTATCGCAACTTTCATATATTTAAAAAAATTAAATAATAATAATCATTAAATCAGGACATTAGAATAATTTCTAAAGGATCATGTTATGGCTGCTGAAAATGTAGGAATAAATTACATTTAATATAGTAAAATAGATTACAGTTATTTCTTTTAAATGTGTAAAATTATTTCACAATATTACTGTATTTATTTTTTTTTTTTTTTAAATGCAGCCTGAGCACAAGAAACTTCAAAAACACCAAAAGCCGCCCCAAAACATTTGAGTGGTGGTGTATATTTTTGGTAGAGCTTAACTTGTATTTAACTCTGAATATTTCTTTAAGTGCTTTGCTCATTTGAACAATGGTGTTTGCCCGAGGCTCAATCTTCAAACCAGCAATCTTCCCATTATTCCAGCCCAGAGCTTTCAACCACCACCCCTGTGTCATTATCTTTCCCTTTCCTCCATTCCAGAGCACAGGAGAGATGGAACGCCCCTGTACAAGCCGTTGGTGTGGTTGTGGATAGTGTTCGGTCTGGCGTATTTTGCATCTATCCTCACTATGATTGGGAAATGGCTTAGAGTGCTGTCAAAGAAAACCCGTGCAGAGGTGAGACCAGACAGAATGAACAATGAATTTATCCATTTCAGTTTTTCCACAATGGACTATTTTATATAAATCTGCAAAGTGGAACACATTTGTATGTGAGACACTACTGTTCAAAAATTGCTGTTGTTTTTTTTTTTCAGCAAGGATCCATTAAATTGACCAAAAGGGACAGCAAAGACAGTACTACAAAATATTTCTATTTCAAAGAATCATGGGGGAAAAGTATAAAGTTTTTTTTTTAAAGCAGCAAAAGTTTTCAACATATTAATATCTGAAAAAATCTGCATATTAGAATGATTTATGAGGGATCATTTGACACTGAAAACTGGACTAATGATGCAAACAAATTCAGCATTGCATCACAGGAATAAATTACATTTTAAATGATATTAAAATAGAAAACAGTTATTTTAAATAAAAAAAAATATTAAAAGAAATTTACCAACCCCAAATGTTCGAATGACAGTGTATAGTATTAGGATTAGTCCCAAATGAGTTTGTAAAAAAAAGTGTGGAAATTTATTTGCATATTTTAGGCTCTTATTAACCCCTTTTTACTGCTTGTATTACAAAAAATCCCTTTCTCATAAGTTAATTATCTCCATCAGTTTTTCTTTTTGTATGGTACTGTGTTTTTGTTTTAGATGGAGGAGCTGAGAGCCCATGCAACAGACTGGACTCAGAACATCCAGAACATGTCCATGGACTTCCGTATGCCCGTGCCACTGGATCTCAACGACCCCTTTCAGCTCCAACGGCGTCGTAGACGGAAGCGTCACCGCCATCATCGCCACCCAAGACCGAGCGCAGCGGGATTGGCTCATGGGATCGCTCTCGATGCCGATGTTATCCGAGAGAATGGACACCTGCTTCTCGGATGGCCTGCGTGCAAGTACACCCCAGGGTCTGATATCAGGTCTGAAGCGCTGTCCCGATCCAGGTCGTGGTGCAGGTTAGATGGGGCGTATGAGTTGAGACCAGGATCGAGGCTGATGGTAAGACCAGCGTCAAGATCCGTCTCAAGGTTAGAGCTGAATCCACCATCGAGACCCGGCTCCAGAGCCATTTCCAGATCCCCTTCAGAATCTGGAACGGGATCAGTCTCTGGATCCGAGACGCCGTCGGAATCCTTGTCGTGGTCGGAATATGAATATGAGTCAAATTCCCGTAACTCAGAGGACCTGGAGTCTGGAGCTGAAGGGACTCTCAGGTCACTGGAAAGTCGGAAGGATGTTCCTGTCGTCGTGGTTGACAGCTGCGGTCCACCTCATCCCTCCCTTCTGGACTTCTTTGGTGAGAACCTGGCGTACATTGACGAGTCCTCGGACACTCTTAGTGATCGGGTCAAACCTGCTGGACAGAACCGCCAACGCAAAGCCAAGAGGAGGAGCATGACGAGACAGATTCCTCACTCATATCCTGTCGGACTGCAGAGGGAGATCAGTAGTGAACTACAACCTCCATCACACCCTCCAACACCTCCACCTCAAACCTGACAAATAAACATCTGACCGAAGAGCTGTTAGCTTTCAGCATCACAGTTTGAAGATGTTACACGTGACTGATGCAGACCATCGCAAATATGATTGTAAATATAGGTTCAATTAAAATGGTTTGTGCGTTGTACAAAAAGAGTTCACGTCTCCCAGACAAACATAAAGCGGCTTTGTTCAGAATAGCATACTACCATTTCTGCAGTATTTACTTTTGTCAAAAGTTTGGAGCAATACTTTGTAATGGGTTTATATTTTTATGTCCAAGGCTGCATTTATTTGATCAAAGTAAAACAATACTATTGTGAAATTATTTACAATTCAGAATTTACATTTATGCATTTAGCAGACGCTTTTATCCAAAGCGACTTACAGTGCATTCAGGCTATACAAATTTTTGTCAGTATGTGTGTTCCCTGGGAATCGAACCCACAACCTTTGCGCTGCTAACGCAATGCTCTACCACTGAGCCACAGGAACAGAATAACTGTATTATAATTTTAAAATGTAATTTATTCCTGTAAAGCAAAGCTGAATTTTCAGCATCCAGTTTTCAGTGTCACATGATCCTTCGGCAATCAATTTAATCATTGTTGAATAAATCTATGAATTTCTTTTAAACACTTTTTAATGACCCCAAACTTTTAAACAGCTGTGCGTAAGGGCTGATGTCCAGATGGCCAACATTTGCTGAAATGTGCAATAAGTAATAGAGCACACTAGTGCTGTAGCCACAATGCAATTTACTTACCTTTACCATCCATTTCCAGATGAATCTGAAGTAATATCATCCACATTAAACAACTTTTATCCCATTATTTTCACTTTTTTGATTTAACTGATTTATGCAAAATAACCATTTTTTATTTTCAAAATATTAACTGGACACCATGCTGAATAAAACATGCTTCGTGACGTCACGTATCAATAGTGTATCCTACTATGTAAAATTAGATGTGTTCTCATATATAATATTTAATAAATGTAGTATTCTATTCTTAACATAGCCAGAAATGTAAAACAAATCTGCAAATCAGATGTCTGTTTTAATGTTTAATTCGTCACTGCCACCATTTGTCATATTTTAGTCATAATATTTAATAGAATTCACAGAACATGTTATGCTGTCGGTGAAATAGGTAATAGGTTAATATTCTGATTTGTAACCATAAAAAAGTGAATGGTAAATGCTGTTATGTGTTTAGGAGTGATATTTTATTTGTAGTGTCTTGCTTGTTAATATTCCTCTAATAATTTGAATATTATAATTATATGCTTTAGTTAAATAAAAATACTGTTTATATTTTGCATGATATACTTTGTGCTTCTTACAACAAATTGTCTCCTATTTTCTCAATGTTTATTGAAATGTCATTTTATTTGTGTGCCAAATTGGTTATAATTTTATTGTCATGAATACAATGTTTGGTTGTTGATTGGTGTTTTCATTTTTTTGGGGGGGAGGGGGTGGACATCACGGCTGATTTCAGACAAAGAGATCTAAAATACCTGGAGGATGATAAATGGATAAATCTTTTTACATGGCTACTTTTGCACATCCATCCATGTTTTCGGCTGGAGGTTGTAGAGACAGAATCCACCAGCAGGGGCCAACATGCTCCATATCAAGCTTTAACTGCGTAACATGTTCCTGTTATTAAGCGCCCTCCTGTGGTCATCTGAACTGGGCAAATCTCAAGGTTTTCTCAAGTTATATCTAATGATAAAAAAATAAAACACTTAGCAGGGCATAAATCAGTCGGTTGTTTGTTCAAATGTTATATTTGCCCTGCAGGTTTGCGGATTACACTCACAGAGACCCGCTCTGAACACACTGCTCACTTTCCAGGGCGGATATCTAGACATTTACCCAAACACATTTTACAGCATGTGCACAAACAGAATTTTTACAGAAAGAAGTCATTTCGATGGTGACTTTGCACAGCAGGATCTAGATGAGCTTTTAAATGCCTTTGGTGTGGAATAACGAGGCGAATGAGAGAGAGCGAGCGAGTATGTCCCAGCGTGGGACAGATCCAGGAATGGCTTTTGTATGGCCCTGGCTGTGGGATAAATGCTGGTTGCAGAGTAAAGGGGGTATTTAGAGGGAAGAGGACAAACACATGGTGGCGGTTTACAGAGGAGCTTTTCCGCAGGGCTTCCAAAGCACCCTTAAATTCTACCTCTGCACTTCAGCCCCACCTAACACAACTTCTACACCCATAATACTAATGTCCCGAACCGGAAGCTGTTTCCTTTCATAAGCTGAGCGTGACTGCGAACGGTTTCTGAGGGAAAATGTTTAGCAATGTCTTGCTTTAGAAGTGGTCAGTGACGCACCTGGACTTGGAACGCAGTCTAATGGAAGTAAACATTTAACTATGCAATTTTTTATTTAAAAAAATAGTTTGTGAATAAAACCCGTTTCATAATATTGTACAGAGTAAGATAATCATGGAATGAATTAAATGCAGGTTTAGGAACTTAAATGAAACCTGTCAAAACTCCCAAACATTTCAAACTAAGTTGTAAAAATGATTTGATTTTGAATTACAAACATCAATGGAGCTGCAGGCCGTGTTGAAAGGGCCCTCGCACCCAGGCTCAACACCACCTGGTGCCTTTAGGAAAACAGCGAATCTAGGCATCTTAGATGTCTTGAAGCCAGGACTTTTATCAAGCATATGAAGTTTGGTGCAGATTGAACATGGTATGTTTGAGTTAGTGTAAAACATGACATATCCTGTTGCCAGCAGGTGGCGCTATGATTATAACAGAATATTGGTCTTTAGATGTGTTCAGGCCAGGACTCTTACCAAACATGTGAAGTTTGAGGCAGATTGAACATCGTATGGCTGAGTTACAACAACTTCCTTTTCCATGGCGAAACATCGAACTTTATCAGGCCAAGGACACGCCCTTTAATCAAAACTCAAGTTCTTCACAATTTAACATTGCAAAGGCGTTTAGAGTAGACCGACACAATATAATGTTGATGTCATAACATTTCTAGGAGTTCGTTAGAGCATAAAACATGCCACTTCCTGTTACCAGCAGGTGGGCTATGACTATAACTGAATACGGGCATATGTTCAAAACAGGACTCTTATCAAACATGTGAAGTTTAGGGCAGATTGGACATTGTATGCCTGAATTATAACACCCTCCTATTTCATGGTGAAACATCGAAGCTTGTCAGGCCGCCACGGACACCCTTCAACGAAAACTCAAGATCTTTGCAATTTAACGTCACAAAGAGCTTTAGACTACACTGACCAAATTTGGTGTTGATCTGATTAAATCTCTAAGAGGAGTTTGTTTAAATACAATGCCTGAAAATGACAAAAACGGCACAAAACTTGCCGAGAAAATTCAAAATAAGACTTCCTTTGGATTGGACTTCGTACCGTGGGACTGTTTTGTAGGTATTGGTGTTACATGTATGTGAAACATAGCTCATGGGGCACTTCATTGAAATGTTATAGGTAGCGCTATTGAGCCATTTCGCCACACCTATTTCTTGAACCCATATCAAATGTAAATTTTCGCCACATCTGTGCACGTGCAAAGTTTCATGAGTTTTCGAGCATGTTTGGAGAAGAAGAAGAAACTGAGCAATTTCAATAGGGTCCTCGCACCCCCGGTATCAGGCCCTAAAAATCTGTTTAAAGAGATTTAAACAGCAGAACTTAATGATGAAATGTTACTCCAAGCAGTAAAAAACATATCCCTTTAACCATGGTTTTACTACAAATAAAACCAAAAAACAAACAAACTAATAAAAACATGGTTACTATCTACAGTAGTTAGTATTAGTATAGTTAAACCATGGAAACCATATTATCCATGGCTTTGCTACACTAACCATAGTGTAACCATGGTATTTGTAATAAAACTGTGGTTATATAAATGGCAATCAATACGCCAAACCATGGTTACTCTTTTATTCAAAACCATGGTTAATGTTCGTAAGGGATCAAGCCAGATATAGAGACAGAAACACAAATAATTTGATCTGCAGAGATGATTATGGTATATTTCTTTATAACATACTACCAAACAACATATAACCACTAAAGCAAAGATGTATTAAGTTCAGATTATCTCAGACATAACTGCCCAGAAAAGTCTTCTAGTACATTTACTCTATACTTTCCACTTATTACAGTGCAGCTCTAACTAATAACAGCTGTTGCTTGTTGAAGCAGATTCTGTTTAGATATTTTGGCAGCAACATTTCTTATTAACTGCATAATTACGTTCTCGAATATCTTTTTTGTCTTGGGAGTTGATGATGTAAAACAGGATACAAGACATGTTTAAGTAACCTCTAAAAATCTCCACACATCCAACACTTCACATCTCATCAGCTTCACTGCATGAACATGACATCAGATCACATATTCCATTACTGTTTTTATGATTAGTTCGTTTCCATTTGTGCGGTTGGAGATTTTGCATTCTGAGTCGAAAGAATACAAAAACCTTGGCAATGAGGCGGTGTGCTGGTTTGTATCTACAGGAACGTTCTAGAACGATTCGCATTACTGTATGTGACACCGCAAGATGAGTAAATGAAAGTTTATGCTTTAAAACAGCGAGTGAGACCAGGAAATCTGTACTTCTGAAGGGTCAATATTGCTGTTCTTGATTAGCTAAAAACCACATTTATTTAAACAGTGGCTAGAAAAGTCAAACAAATTAAATTTCCACCATCAACAGTAATGAGTCGAAAACAAAATCTAACTATGAGGTTGTCTAAGATGACATCAAGTCATTTCTTAACCACTTAATTGGTGTTTCCACGCTACGGTTTACATTTAAAAACCTGATTCACTTTTGGCTGAAGCGCTCATCCACACGATAAGCTTCTGGGGATTATGGGTTGAACATTTCAATAACACCAACCGCTGTTCATGTCGTGAGATGTCAAGAACCCAATAGTCTAACAAAATGCACTCTAAATGACAATGCTTTAATTCAAATCAGTTATAGCTTCTCGAAATGCTTTCTCTGTTCTTCTCTTTCTAGTTTTTTTCTCATTGGCTAATGCAGAAATAGTTTGCACATTCAACAAATAAGCTGTCTTTTAGCTTTTCTAAAAGCATGAGATACACAAATCTAATATTTTGTGGTGAAAACTAGAGCATATATTTGATAAACGGCTATATAACACAAAATCAATCTAGCAAAAAGTTGGCATCCTGGGCTGACATTAAGATAAAATAAACTTAAAAAGTGATTTTGTGGCATATCTGTGGAAAGCTATAGCTTTACATTAGCTTTATATATCATGCAGGTGTGAAGCAACATTTCGCCGTCCCCTCTGAACTCTATAAATATATAAACATTTCTATTCATGTAGGCATTCGGAAGACCATTTTGTAACTGCTGCAGTGGATGTTTATCTTTAGCATGTTTTTAGAATTATTGGGGCATTGAAGATTGAATAAAGAATTTGCTTGACATCCTCTCCATAAAAGCTTCTCTATGATTTTGTTGTGTATATAAAGGTCTTTTATACGAGTACTCACACACTCTGCTGTGGCCAAGGATCTTCCTGTTTATAGACCTGAACTGCCAGAATATCTCTGTTCCTCCAACTAGACTCGGCTACAGACAAACACTAACAAAGGCTCAATCAGTAATGCCAAAGAGATCATTTGAATAAATTATTATTAGTGATTAGACATTATAAATATTTATTATCATTTTAAATCTGTCACTGTCCTGGGTTCTTGATGAAGGTAAGTGGCCATGGTGCCCTATAAATGTCACATCACATCTAGCATACTGTTTTTTTGGATTACATTTTGTGTTGCAGTTTGCATATCTATAAACCAATATTCAAAATCGGTGTCTTAGGGTGTTTTCACATATAGTTCGTTCATTTTAAGAGAACCAAACCCAGTTCACTTAAAGTGAACCAGAGAAGTGAACCAGCCGAAAGTGACCTCAGTCCTTTTGGTGTTCACAATCTAGTGGACTCAAAAGAGTAACGTTACCCAGTTCTTTTTTTGGTCCCCTTCAGCAATGAAGAGATCTCGGACCCTTTCTATTCACACCAAAACTTTATAAGAACTCAGACCCCAGCTTTCTTTGCAGCAGTGGATTTTGGGTATTCAAAATGGCGTCTTCACATTAGGGGTGTAACGATTCATCGATATGGATCGATATATCGATACAATGTATGACGATACGATGCATCGATGCCACGTGTAAAATATCGATATCTGTCGTATAAAAAGGCACCTTTATTTTGGCACTGTCCACATTTTCACATAATGTCCGTTTATGCATTACAGCCAACGCGTGCATTCTCGTTCAATCTCACGTGTCAGGCAGGACTCGATATAAGGACTGACCGAAGGCACAAGGCGAGCATTTAAGACACTCTGGATTGTTGGCGGAACAGTCGCGCGTTGTATGAGAAGTTTTCCGCGCACACATCTGAAGCGCATGCACACAGACAGCCGCATCAACTCTGCGCGAATACTGAGCTCTCCTCCGCTTTTTGAGCATGGATGAATAAATTCAGACAAAACTACATCAAAATGCATATATTAGCTAATATCCTTGTAAACAGAAGGTTAAGAAAAGCATAAATCTTAATGTAAACAGAAAAAAGGCATGTGTATCAGTATATTAAATCTGTGCTTTCATTCTTAAAGTGAAAGAAAACTAATAATAAATCTAATGCTGTCAAAGAAAAATACAAGTGCACACTGCTCCTGACTAAATAACCTTTGTAACATCAAAAAGCATTAATTTACAGGCTATTTGATTTATACAGTGAAGACTATGCAGTTATTTTACCTTTGATTATTACATTTCTTTAGCGTACCTGAAAATGTATTTTAGACTGAGCTGAAAAACCTGAAAAGCACTGTTTATTGAACTTGTGTCTTTCTTCTATTGTATTTATTTTCTGCTATTGCTTGTAATTTGGTTATCTGTAGAAAAGATGTTGAGCACTGAGCCCATAGTAGCATTTTTAGATTTATGTTCATGTTATATATTTTGGTTGCATTTGTGAGTTAATAAAAATGTAGATGGTTGTTTAAAATAGGTATATAATATGATAATATCGATATATCGATCGATATACTCCTGTATCGAATCGAATCGTATAATTTTTTGAGGTATCGGCAAATATCGCATCGCTGAGTATGAGAATCGATATCGAATCGAATCGTGACGAACCATCCGATTTACACCCCTACTTCACATGTTGTCATCACATGTGGCACATTTTGAAGCAAATGACAAACAGAGAGTCAGACAAAGCAGAACTAAAGGTAAGCATCTGAAACACGGAAAAGGATAGCAACTAAAAATAACATTTTCTTCCAACACTATCAACAACTGCTGCTGCTTGCCGCAGGACTGCTTGTGACGTTTCAGCTTTCATTTGAACGGTTAGTATAGAAAAGTTTCATAAACAGAAAACTACATTATTACATATTGATAAGTGCACAACTCTCCTGCTGGGACCACACAACCCCACGTCCTGCCATGGTGAAAAGCTTTTTCTGTTGTTAAAGCAGTGACGTAACATGGCTGCAGGTATGGCAAGCCTCCAGGTACATGTCAAAACAAAAAGCAAAGCGGACCGGGATCTCATTGCTTTCGCATATCATGAAGATATCGAACCACAAACGAACCGGAGGTGGTCTGTGTACGGTTCACTTTTGGGTCCTTTTAGGGGGGTCTGAGATCACATGGTTTGTTCACATATACACGCTGAACCGCTTCAAGAGCGTTTGAAAGGGTTAAACGAACTAGGTCAGAATTTCATGCAGGATTATAGTTATTATATAAAAAAATAATAACCAAAAAACTCACTTCTGTACCATTCTTTGCAAGTATATATAATTAACATTAACTAAAATAAAATAAAATATAATTTTAAATTTAAACAATTTGCCAAAGCAGCATTTTTTTATTTAATTTAGCTTTAACTTGATGTACTAAAGTAACTAAAAACTAAAACAGAAATTAAATAAATAAAATCTAACATACTCTATAAAAAAAAAAAAAAAAAAAGAAAATATAAAAGTAAGAACCGATTCAAAACATTACTAAAAACTGTAATAGTATCTCAGTGATAGTAAAAAAGAACTTCCCTTAGATGGTAAGATGATCACAATGGATTTGGAAAATATTAAATATTTAAGACTTCAAACAGTTTAAAAAAATATATGCATGTGCATTTACATCACAGGTATAGTCATTTCAACCGAAAAAGCACAGTAATAATAACCGTTCTGTTATGAAAAACAGTTTTTCTTACATTTACGCATTTTGCAGACACTTCTGTCCAAAGCAACTTAGACTGCATTCAGATTTGAGCTACAGGAATGCAGTAAAATTATTGTAATGCAGTTAAAATTATCCTAAAAATGTTGATCTACAGGATCAAGGACTCAACCAATGGCTGATAATTGAGATCACGGTCTGCTGTGTCTAGACTGCTATGCAACTCTCACGACACTTGTGCACATTCACACCCCATCAAAACCATGTGTCCCAAAGCTGCTCTCACACCCAGCCTGCTCTTCCCAAACCACACGGCCCTTAGACCGCTGATCGTCCTCTTTCGTGCCCCAAGGTTTTGAGTTTGCACTCCACCAATCAGCCTTTTGCGGAGGACGCTGAGTCAATGTTGCGTAAGCGACAATAAGTATTTCTGTCAGTTCATTTTAAGGACTGTTATGTAACAATACGCTCTCCCTCTCTCCCTTTGCATCCCCCATTTCCTATCAAGTTATAAAAGTAGTTTTCACTGAGCAAGAGACAGAGGAATTTGCTCGTTTTAGCTCTGGCAGTCAAACACAGAAACCCTGTCATTCCCGACAGATCATGCTCAGATAAACATTTAAGCGGTGATTTTCACTCAAAAACAAACTTTTAGTGCCATGCCAGCAGCTATAGGTTTTGAAAGGACACATTGAGGCTTTATAGGCAGAACGAAAACAAACAGGCGATCTGCAGGCCGAGTCAACATTCCTTCCGACTTCCCACAGATCAGACGAAATTATATCGCTCAGCATTATAGGGTGTGGATGGCACAGCCAGATTATACAAATCAAAGCCATCACATGGTGCGTTTGAAACGCTTCCTACAGGCGATTTCAACGCGGTGGGTCAGCCCGCTTTTCGCCCACTGTTCTTTCTGCCATGTCACCACAAACCCTGAACCCCAAGCGTTTAAATTTGGCTTTCCGTGAGTGGTCGGTGTCTGGAAATTGTTCACATCCTGTTTACGTCGGAGATTTTCTAACCTCGAACCGCAACTTGTTGAGTCCACTAGTCGAATCTGCATTTTCAGGGAGTGCAGACCACACAGTTATCGTTTGAAGAAAGAAAGGAAACCTTGAGAGTAGGCCACTCGCTGGGCCGTATACTGAAGAAGCCACAGCCAATAATTGACTTCAAGAAACTTCTATAAATGTGACGAAAAGAATAAAAAGGACCACAAAATATTATCTAATCAAAATTTATTGCATTTAGCAAATAAACACATATAAACATCACCAAAAACTATTTACACTTGCAAAAATATAAACTGATCTACAGTAAACTTCGTACAAAATCTAAAAAAGATGTAGCCTACTGCTGGCGTGTATTTTGTGTGTCACTGTTGCGATACTGAAAATGCGAGGAGATATTAGTCAAAAAGCGTATTTATTAGACTATTACCAATGCAGGAGACGGTTATCGCTCCTGTATTGAAGATGCTTGATGTATGATTATACACTATTCCTCATACCACAAGTTTGTAGGTATAGTTTACCCAAAAATAAAGATTAATTTCTTTCTTCTGTAGATCATAAAAGATGACATTTCTCAAAATGTCACAATGGAATTCAATGTTTTGGTTCCCAACATTCTTAAGAATAATTGGTGTTTGTCAGAAGAAAGAAATGCATACAATTTTGGAATGACATGAGGGTGAGTAAATGAGGACAATTTTCATTTTTGGGTGTAGATGCCGTTCATTGAGATGTTAGTTTGCTCTCCTCTGATCCACCTGTTTTCTCTTCTCCGTCTGAGATCTCTGTCTTCTCTCTCCACTGCATCAACGGCACTTGCAGGACCGGACCACCATGTTGGAGAGCTGTTCCACACGGGGGGTTCGGCCTAGGAAATAAACGATGGTGAGGGGCTCCAGGTCTTGAGGAACACAACACGGAGATGCGGATGCTTCTGGATTCATTTTATTATACAGCGGGAGAATCTAAAAGGAAGACAGACAGAGAAACACAGTAAGCAGACACATAAAACAACATCTAAATGCAACATTTTAGAGTGAACTCTCTCCAACACTGCACATACAAGCATTACATTTCCAATGCCTTTCAGTTTTAATGACCAAGAGAAGTATCAAGAAGAATCGTACATGTGAAAATGGGCTGAGAATTGTAATCTAGTTTAGAGGAAGAAAGGAATAATGTCTTTGTTGCAGTTTTTCTGGCGATTATAGTATAATATAAGACTTATTCACCTTACAAATGATTGCTGACTGCAGAAATGCTACAAAAGGCATATCCTAATATTTGAGAAAGTGCGACGTGCTGAAGCAAACAGACACTATTTTTGTAATCAGCAACCCTAAATTAGTAAGATACCAGCACTGGATTTCATTCAGCAAATATGATGCAGAGCGGTGTTATCTTTGAGCTGGCAGTCCTGATCAAAACCATCAAACGTGCTCAGTCTGAACAATATTTACCAAGTTGTAGTGGTTGTCTGCGCTCCACAGGTAAGGGCAGTTCCCTGCACAGAAATTAGCTTTGTACCCTTTTGGCTCGTGGATCCACTTCCAGTTCAAGTCCCGACGGAAATCGATGTACAGAGACCTCATACAGCAGCCCTGATCAGTGCCTGGAGGAGGGGAAATGATTGGTTGCAATGCATCACGCGGTGTTCAAAAAGTAGTTTACCTAAAAATGAGTGTTTTTATAAGAGCAACAGACTGGATATATAGTTTTATTTCAGTTTTGGTTTTTCGTTTTATTTCCAGTTATTTCAATGCTTCAACTAAACAAAACTAACTGAAATACGCTTAAGTTTTGGATCTAATATGTATATTTTATTTTATGTCACCTTGATTTCAATTAACAATTAGTTTCAGTTAACAATAAGAACTCTATATTCTTAATTCTATATTCTTATATTCTTAAGAAAAAGTGATACATAATTAACCCTTTGTGCTCCATGGAAGAAATCATGTCAGTTTGGAACAACACTGTAAATTATGCGAGCAAATGATGAGAGAATTTTCATTTTCGGGTGGACTAACCCTTAAACAATTACTGTCCAGTTTTGACTCCAGAAACAAATTCAGATTGGACTTAAATGTGACCATTTCTATGTTGCTTAGCACAGAGGAACCACTCCACATAACAAACACAATTTAAAAGAGCATGCACTCCCAGGACAGACACGATGCAGACTGCATATCAGACGTGACACTCCCTGGGCGAGTCGCTGCATGTGTTCTGTGGGTGTGTGATGCAATATAATCTAGACTGCTATGTTACATGTACACGCATTAGGATCAATCTCATCCAGCGCTGAGTGTCTCTGTTGGTTCTTGATTGGTTTTTCATGCAATGTTTTTGTTTTCTTGCATTATGGGGACTCCTGAGCTTCTATTCAAAGGTTTTATATATGACTGACACTATCGGATGAGAGCTGAATAATGACACTACTGTAATCCATAGAGCTTCTTACAGCTGGATTGGACTTGTTTCATAATTGATGAACTTTACGCAGTAATTGAACTGAACTGAATCAACACTGAACTGACTTGAGCTGCATAATGACACTATTGTCTTATTAGAGCTGCTTTACAGCAGAATTTGGATTTGTCTCATATTTGATGACGTTTGAATCAATGATTCTGTTATTTTCCTGTTTATTACTGTACGTATTAACAGTATGTATTGTATAAAGTGCTATATAAATAAAGGTAACTTGATAAAATACTGTATATTAAGCGTAATACTGAAATCCTTCAGAGCCATTTATACTAGCATTCATTTTGTCGCAATCTAGCTTTTCTAATGTGTGCTTGCATGGAACATAGAGTTAAGATTATACAAATATATCTGATTCTCAGTAAAACAAAATCTGTATTCCAGAGACATGCTACACACACACACACACACACACACACACACACACACACACACACACACACACACACACACACACACACACACACACACACACACACACACACACACACACACACACACACACACACACACACACACACACACACACACTCCAGCGCTCTGTCTCTCTGTACCGTGTGCATATGGATGTGTCTGCTGCCGATCTCTTCTTGCGTTTTTTCTTGATGGGACTGTCCAGACGGTCGGTGGGCAGCAGGGTTAGTATCAAATGGGGAGTTTTTGTGCTGAATTCAATCTGTCCTTTAGTCATGCCTGGTCTTCTGTTCTGCTTTATAAGGTCGTCATCGATGCCTGGGAAAGATTCGATCCAAAATATCAATGACAACAAATAATGCCATGAGTTTCCTATGACATTAACAAAGTTCCACAAACATTTGACAACTAGGAAAATGCATGTTTTGTTTTCATTCTGAACAGTATTTTTACTGTTTTAAACTTACTTTAGGATGTCTGGTGAAGGCATTGAAGTTGGCCAAAATTCACTGTTTTAAAAGGACTAAAGTCAACTAAGTTTGTAGAGTTGAGTGTTGCACTTGTCTTCTAAAGTCTGAAACTTTTTGCTTGAAAATGCACTTATGCTGTCTTTAAAATAAATGGCAGTTTGTTAGATGTTTGAGTTGAATGTTTGTAGCCGTTCTCAATTGTTAACCATCTGTCCTGTTTTTGCATTGATTGTTAGTGATATACATGTTACAATGGGTTTGGACAACGAGGAAGGCTGTTAAAAGTCAAAACACTGACTTTTTAACGATTTAGCCCATATTTATTAAAAGCTTTTAATTTGCTACCACGTGATTGCCTTTCTTGTTTTAGTTAAAAATGTATATTGATGGGAAAATGACCTGCAAATCTGGCTTCCAACTCTTCACTCTTGTTAGGGACGATATTGTTTGTGGAAGGGACGAATGTACAGCAGGGACAGTGAACGCTGATCTTGAGTCCGAGATTCCTCTCTAAAGGAGAAAAAGATTATACTTCTCATTTGACTTGCTCTTCTGCTTCATTGAGCAGTAAATACATGTTCAAACCTCCAGATGAACTCACTCACCTCTGAATGCCATCCACTCCTTCACAGTCTCAGTGACGTCGACAGAAAGCCACGCCCCCTTGGCTCGAGGCTCAACTGTTCTGGAGTCGATGTACCTCTGAGACGGTGCTGTCACGTCGTCAGATTTGAGAATCTGTGGGTGTGAAGGGAAAAATCCACAAGCTTATTTGACTTACCCATTCATTCAGCTGCTGGTCTATTTCTTGCACTGTACAGCATGAGAAAATATGTGAGGAATCAAACCCTGAGGAATCAGCTGCCGCCACTCGCTGCTCATCTTTGGAATGACCCAAGCCTTTTGTCTGGAAAAACCACATGCGATTCTCTCACCTGGTATATTTCCACACGCTGCTCTGTGGTGCGCGCCTGTGGGTTTGGCGCTCTGAAGATGCGAAATTCTGCTTTGACCAAAGTACTGGAATTTTGCTCCGCGTTGGTGACGTCGAAGCCCACTATCCTGAAGTACGGGCTCTGAGGAACCGGGTTGATTGAGTCTGTGGAACAAAAGCAGGATTCACTTTGGCCTTATTTACACTTGGTGGTCTGTGCGTGGTTTTCAGAGGGTCAACCTCAAGGAAATAAAACTAGCTTTGGTGCCAAAGCAGCAGATGTAATGACTAACCCCTTTCAGCTTCTCAGAGGCCTCACTGAACTCAAGCTGCCTTATTATTAGCAACAACATTTTATATTATAGGTACACTATATATAATAGTTGTTCATATGCCTTAGAGATGTTTTCAACACTGTACATTTTTCGAATGTGATACTTTTATTGTATATAGAAACTATGTATGTAAGGGAATGTCACAGAAGCATGTCCTGGTCATATTTCACCCAAAAATCTAAAGAAAATTTATATTTATTTTGCATGAAGCAGACTTCTTTTTTTAAGGTAACAACTTTGTATTGTGGCATATTAGAATGAAAATTTAGCACATTTGACCTGCTACTACTGACAATGTACTTTTTTGTAATTGCCATTATTTTCAATAGTTTATTAGTTCAGCAATACGTGATTTATGCAGATTAGAAAAATTGCATTATAGTTTTTACCATAATACAAAACAATACATATTAGAGACAGACCAGTAATCTGTTCGATATTTTATACTGATAGTCATACATTATAACTTACACTTTTCTTTTTTAGGGCACATATTTCTCTAGAGAAAAGCAGCAAAAAAGTTATTCAAATAAATACATAAATGTATTAAAAACAAAGACGCATATAAGTTTGTGAAAATTCAGATTGCAAAACAATTTTTCTGAAATATAATGGCATTATAATTGCTCATGCATTATATTTTTATAGTAGTTATCTAATAATCATGTTGTTATTATTTTGTTAAAAAACAGTAATTAAAATATTGCATATAATTTATTATTCATAATAAGGCAATATTGGTCTACTAAATACTACTATGAATAAAATGTTATAATACAAAATATGCAATATGAATCATGTTGTTATTGTGTTAAAAAGCAGAAAAAAACAAAAACGGAAAATAATGCATATCGGTTATCGGTCATAAAAAGGCAATACTGGTCAAATAAATACTACTATAAAGAGAATTTAATAATACAATAGGTAATATTAATCAAGTTTTTATGTTGTTAGAAAGCAAAAATAAAAAGAATGTGTATCATATTGATCATATATCGGTTGACATGTATTCATTACTTTTTCATTAAGCAAAATATAGCCTAATTCCTAATATTTCGGGGGTGAAATACAACCCAGACATGTTCTTGAAAAGTTTCATGAGATTTCTTTATCACTGTAAGACAAATTTTAAACAATATAATCCATAATCATCTCATTTAAATATTTTTTTCTCTCACACACACAACCAATTTGGATATGTGCAAGCTATATTGTGCACTAGTATTAGGTTTAATTACGCATCCAGAACCACAATGCATTCTTTGAATGGGCAACCATATCAGATAAAATTCCATATCACTCACTCGTATCTGTGCGCAGTGGCATCATATTGATCCGCTGCACCTCTTTGGCGTAATAGTCCTCCTCGCTGCTCTCCCGCTCGCACGCGGCTTCGGCCTGGCGCGCGCGCTCCTTCAGCAGCTCCTTCGTGCTGTTGTAAAGTAACATCACCTCCACCGGTACTGACTCCGGTGGCGTTCTGGTTTCGGGATCCGGAGGACTCCGGATGCGCAGCTTGCTCAAAATCTGTCCGCGCACCGCCTCGATCCTTTTAGATTTGTGGTCGTCCAAGTCGTAGGACTGGCACGTGGAGAATCCCTCCGCAGAAACAGACAGTTTGAGAACGAGCAAAGTTAGATTGATGAACCACATGGTTGATTGACAGATGAGAGGCTCGGGTGCGCTCCTCTATAACGCCCGGTCCGCTGGATGTCCTCGGGGAGCGCGCGCTCTGAGCGCGTCTCTAGCAGTGGGACAAACCCAAAGTGCGTAGGCTGCACTGCTGGCGCTCTGTGTTCACCAGGTGAATGAGCCGCTCTGCTGTCAGATACGAGCTGTTACCTCCTTATACACTGCCTGACATGTCATTTATGCACCCTTCTAGTCAATTTGTGGTTAAAAAAAACACAAGAAAGAAGATTGCGCAGAGGACATTAGTTGAGCTCGATGTGTGAATTCCTGTCTTCAATTGTTTGTAAAGGTTTTTGGGAAAAGTATGTTATATGTTGAACTTTACCAATTCAGTATAAGCATTTTCTAAGACCCCCAACTGTTGTTTAGACTTTTTATAGTTCAATCCCATGCCAAAGACCCTCCTTAATTCACACCCTGCCTGAGCTAACGTTACTCAAGGTAAAACAAATGTTAAATATTGGCCAGATTTCTTTGCATGTTGTGATGACAAGCATCCAAGAGTCCATTATTACAGACCGTCACAATAATATGAATCTGTATGGAATCTATAAACACAGCCTTTCCATCATGCTTCCCTGGGTTTTAAGTATGTACCGGTAAGGTATTAAATGGAACAGTTCCTCATGCTCATCTGGTATCCAATGATTCAGAGAGAAACTCCAAGTACTGCTCTGAATTCTTGTGGTTTGTCTTGGAGCTTTAGTGAGGACGCTAGTACTTTCTTTTAAAGTGACTCTCCAGCTCCTTTCCCATGATAGCTATAAGAGATCAGGTCAGATTTTATTCTCTTTTCTTACAGCCTCGAGTCAAGATGCAGACCTGCCATCCAAATGTTCAATCAAGCCCTTGAAGTTGCTTTAGGAAAATAAAATTATCCCATGACAAAGACTGACTGTCTCCAGCATAGAGTTGAACTGGATTTAATATAAACAAAATGAAAAAATGCTAGTCTAGGCTTGGCCTACCAGAATACATCTTTTGCGAAGAGTAATCCATTTAGAAGGAGAGAGGGGGGAAAAAACCTGACAAAACCGTCAACAAAAACGTCAGACGTCAAAGAAAGTCTTTAAAGGTGTGAACTTAACTACTCTGCTATAATTAAAAACACAAACCTCTTTGGCTTTCAGAGCTAACCAAAAACATCTCTTCAGCAAAACAAGTCCCTAAAGTTTTCTGAAGTTTGAAAGGAAGAAAAAAAACATACAGCAGCTGTGTGTGGGAGAAAGGGAGGGAGAGAGAGAGAGAGGAGAGAGAGAGAGAGAGAGAGCGAGAGAGAGAGGGAGAGAGGAGAGAGAGAGAGAGAGAGAGAGAGAGAGAGAGAGAGAGAGAGAGAGAGAGGGAGAGAGAGAGGGAGAGAGAGAGGAGAGAAAGAGAGAGAGAGAGGGAGAGAGAGAGAGAGAGAGAGAGAGAGAGAGAGGGAGGGAAAGAGAGAGAGAGAGAGAGAGAGAGAGAGAGGGAGGGAGAGAGAGAGAGATAGAGAGAGAGGGAGAGAGAGAGAGAGAGGGAGAGAGAGAGAGAGAGAGAGAGAGAGAGAGGAGAGAAAGAGAGGAGAGAGAGAGAGGGAAAGAGAGAGAGAGAGAGGCGAGAGAGAGATGAGAGAGAGAAAGAGAGAGAGAGAGAGAGAGAGAGAGACTAGAGAGAGGGAGAGAGAGAGATAGAGCAGAGAGAGAGAGAGAGAGAGAGAGAGACAAGAGAAAACTACAAGGACTAAACAGGATGTCTGCAGAAATCTTTTGGAAATTTTATTTTAAACGTCAAGTTCTTAGAAATATAATAAACATTTAATTTAATGATTCAAGTCAATTGGTCAAAACATTTGAGTTTTAATATTTTGCACATGAATTGAATACAATTAAGGTGTGCACAACTTTATTATCAATTTAACATTTTCCTAAATATCATGAATTGGTTATGCCAAACTGACTTTGATTTCGTTGGCAAAAATTTTAGTCAGCCTTTTAATCAGATACTTTATTTCAAATGTTTTACTATCTCCAGACATTCACAGTCCCTATACATTTAATTGCCACAGCAAATATCTAAATTAACGAATTCAGAAAAGTAAAACATGTTCATCATAGGAAATATGTTATGTTAGTTTATTTATATGAATTACATTTTAATGCATATGTTAATCTTAATAGAAGCTTTGCTAAGTATTATATAATAATTTGGATGTGTTATCATAAAAAAGTCACCAGAACAAAGCCGCAGAAGTCTATTTAGCAGTTTTCCTGTGAAATGTTATGTTAATATTTCTCACAGACTTTTCCAGATGGCATCAATGCATAACAATGGTGACACTTTTTTGGAATCTTTCCTTGGCAACCGTGTTTCCAAGCAGCAGCCTGATATTCAACACAAATCTTTACAAACAGTCAAATATCCACCACAGCAGGCTGAAGTTACTGATGGACTGTTTCTTAATTTGTTTACCTTGGAAATAAGACAATGTGCTTTTCTAATCCAATATTTCCCTCATGAATTTAACAGACCCGGTAAAAAAAGACCCACTGGACACATTTAAAATAGATTTACTGGATATTAATTTCACCTTCCATTTTGTTTCCTGAAGAGAAATGATAGATATCCAAGGCCTCAATCTAAGCTTCCCCATCCTTTCATTTTGTACACCCTTCCTTACTTTCTTCCACTCCCTATCTTTCTTCTCATTGTTAATTACAGCTCACCATCCACACATGATCGTTAATCTTTCAAAAACAGCTTTATAGCTTCTCTTTCCACCTCTCCATTATGACACTTATTATAGTTTGGCCAAGAGGCTGTAATTGAACTTCAAGAGAAGGCAGATACGACACCAAAAGCCTTGAAGAAATTAGATATTAGGAACCAAAAAGAGACACCAGAGGGCTGGGATTTTTCAAGGGCAGACACCATTTCCAAAGAACGTCTATTTTCTTGTTTAAACATGAATTCAGCGTTTGATCTCTGGTCTGAATCGGAGAAAACGTGGAATAATCTGACGTGGATGCGGAGCCTCGAGCGCCATCAGGCGGCCGCGGGCGGATGAAAGGAACAGGGCCGCTCTGGTGGTTCGCTGCGGTATTGCAATATAAGATTTAAAAATAGAGAGCTCGAAAACAGTTTATCCCGTTTTTTCTTTTAACCTCCCTCAAACTAAATATAGTCGCTGCCTTGCCACGTCATCTTGCTCTCAGAGGTTTCTGTGTGATATGAATAAGTCCTTGGCAGAGTTTGTTCCAAGAAACTACTACAGCTGAGCTAGATCATCTCAGACAAGCGCTGACTACAGGAAGACAAACATAACGAGACTACAGCAGCATATGACTTTAGGTACTGGGTTATCATTGTAAATAACACTATTAAAAACCTTATAGTTAATTAAATATAGCTGAAATAAAATAAAAATATTATATGGAAAAAACTGACTAAATATAAAATTGAAATGTTAACATGAAAACTGAAATAAGTTTTAAAGGGATAGTTCACCCATAAATTAAAATTTGATGTTCATCTGCTTACCCCCCGGGCATCCAAGATGTAGGTGACTTTGTTTCTTCAGTAGAACAGAAATGAAGATTTTTAACTCAAACCTTTGCAGTCTTTCAGTCATATAATGGCAGTCAATGGGACCCACAGCTTTGAGAGTAAAAAAAACAAAACACAGACAAAACCAAATTAAACCCTGCGGCTCGTGACGATACATTGAGGTCTAAAGATACGAAATGATCGGTCCATGCAAGAAGCTGAACAGTATTTATATAATTTTTTACCTCTGATCCACCACAATGTCCAACTGTCTTCTAAGACACGCGGTTCGCGTCGCGTCAACAAAATCAGGCAAAAAAATGAAAAAAAATTCACCAAAAAACAATCTCCAGCATATTCAGTTGTTCCAGTCAGACACGACTGATGGGACTGGGACTGGCTTCTATGGTCAGACCATGTCTATGTAACAAAAAATTAGCATATTCAAACAACAAGACTGGGTTTGATGTGCTTTGATGGAACACGGGATAAAAAGTACCCCATGTGTACAATGAAATATACTGCTGTATTTTTGATGTTGTGGGCCTATATTTCTGCTGGAGGTCCTGGACATCTTGTTTAGACACATGGCATCATGGATTCTATCAAATACCAACAGATAAAAAATCAACAAGTGACTGACTCTGTTAGAAATCATATAATGGGCCATGTTTGGATCTTCCAACCGTACAATAATCTAAACACAAACCTCAAAAAACAACACAAAAATTAGTCACTGAGCACAAAACCAAGCTTCTGCTATGGCCTTCCAGTCCTCTGACCTGAACCCTGTAGAAAATGAGTGAAGTGAACTGAAGAGAAGAAGCACCAACATGGAGCTGAATCTGATAATCTGGGGAGATTCTGCATGAAGGAATGGTCTCTGATCTCTTGTCAGGTTGTTCTCTAACCTCATCAGGCATTATAAGAGAAAACTCCTATACTATTTTGGCAAATGGAGGTTTCAAAAAGTATTTAATAAAAGGGTACTGTTAATTGTCTCCAATGTGTATTAGAGAAAAACATTTATTTCATAATGATATTTCCCCCCATTTCAAATTCTTATTGTCCAACGAAAGGTTCGATTTTTGTGAATTTTTTAAATAAAAGATAAAAATATTAACAATGCAGATTTATTTCCACAGCCTTCTTTGAAAATATTTACCAAGGGTGCCAATTATTCTGACCGTGTGTGTGTGTGTGCAGTTAATCTTTAGCCTAGTGGTTTAACAACTTTACATCCTAAAAAAATGACACCTGTTAAAATACGAGTATAAAACATTAATTAGGCCTAAAATTTAAATTTATGGACAGATCAGATAACATACATATAATATAACGAGAGACATAAGCAACTGAAATAAATAATACACATGCACACACACATTGGTATTATTATTATTATCATATTAAAAAATAGTCATTATTGTCATTATTATTTGCAGGTCGCACCAACAAACCAACTTAATCAAGCAGGCCCAACTTAATCAATACAAATTTATTTCATATTTTACAAAGCACAATATACAATGACAGAAACAACAAAAAGTAAATAGCAACCAAATGTAAAGCAACCACATCTGTTGAACATGACTGTATAAATCAGAATAACTTGTGAATTATGGTCTTATGTTTCTCTCCATTATCCATTGAATAAAATGCCACCCCAAAAATGTGGGTCTGATATTCAGTATCTTTTCTTCTGGGACAGATGTAGCAGCTTGATTACTCGCCTTCATTGAGTAACATGTTGGGAACACCTTTGGAGATTGGGAACTCTCTGCCAGATTCAGGACACTGTAAGCATCCCTCTAAAACCTCAACCTATGAGAAAAGAGAACACCGTTATTAGCACTAATTCACTTCAATAAAGTTTAAATTCAACATCTTTCTCTCTTCTGAGCAATGTAACCAATCTTTTAATATTTTCTTCTTCTTTTGGAAGTCACAGAAAGGCTATGATTTTTTTTGCTATTGGGGCAAATGGAAAGCGATATTTCTTATAGACTAAGACTACTGCTTCTGAGAACCCCGGACATGTGAAAACTATAAAAATGAAAAATAAAATACTTTCTATAAGTCATCTGATGTATCTCACCTCCAGAAGAATTCTGTGAACTTTACGCAGGAACTCCTCATCATTTTCATAGTCTGGTATGAGAGCGCTGGGCAGGTCTTGAGACTGTCCAAGCTGTTAAAAACACTTCATGAGTATCCTCAATCCACCAGTGAAACGCAATGGGAGGCATGTTAATATCAGCCGATACTGATGTATCATGAACAGACAAAAACCTCCTGCTTTCAGTACTTACTGGAAAGCTGTACAAATTCACCCTCCTTATTACATCTCAATGAAATGACATCCAGTTGACTCACTCACCCATTCTCCTGCCTGGATCAATGCGCTCCACTCCAGCTTAGGAATCATTCTGCTCACAAACTGAGCATTGAACTCCAGCTCATTCACTTTCACTTCTGTTGCCTTCATTCATGAGCCAAGACAGACCAAGAGTCAGACTTGTCATTCAAAAGCATAATGTGTGTCTCTCTCACACACACACACACACATACACACACACACACACACACACATTTATAGGTATATATTAATATATATATTTATCTACGGCAGTTGACATTTCAAGCTCTAACACTCAAGTTAATTCAGCTTATCATGTCACATATTTTTTTAATCTAAAATTAAAATCTTGATGGTCAAAAATGTTTCATAGACATGCAGCTTCCCTGTAGCTTTCTGATATGAATGTTTGATTTTTGAGCTCGCAGAAAAGCTATAAGCCGTTTGGGATCCGCGCTAAATGACGGCTGCATGCTGTATTAGTGTGTAATGCTATCTCAAAATAAACCCTTATTATTAATAAAACACTGTACTCACCTTGATAATAAGTGGGTATCCTTTAGTCACACCTTTCACGTGGGATGTTAACATGTTATGCGTTAAGGAGCTTCATCTCGGCAGTATGTGGCTATTTATTTCACAAACAAAGTTTAATGGTTATAAAAGCGTTTCGTTATAAACAACAACCGCATGCGTTTTGGCGACGACTGTATGCAACCTCTAAAACAAGCACCCTGAGAAACAAAGCGCGGTGTATTTGGTTCCGCATGCAGAGCTACAGTAGCTGGCTAATAACTGCATTATGCCGTTATAAATAGAATATATGTACATATTTCAATTTAACCCTCTGTCCCTCTTCGTTTAGGAGTCACACTTACCTTCTTCGCGGTCAAAAGTGACCGAAGCCTTGAAATGTAACTTCTTTTTTTTTCAGGAAAACCAATGTAATATATTTTTGTTCAATAATATTTTTTTATTATTATTTATGATTTTGAGGGAATTTTATGATACTATGCAATATTTATACAATTTTAATGAGCTATTTTCTCCATTAGAATTAATATATATTTTTTATCTCTTTATTTATTTACTATTTTTTAATAAATTCAATATTTCACATTAAAATAGAGTGAAAGCATTTAAAATCCATTTTTTGATGTGAGAATTGGGCAATCTGGAGGCATTAAAAAATAAAAACTTGTGTAATGTTGCGTAACCTCTTGTATTAGCACCCTATATAGATATATACAGAGGCTTTTGGATTCCCATAGTTTTTTAGACCTCATCTCTTCATTTTTTTAGGTTTTGCATTTAGATCTAGATCTAGACATTCTAAAAGATTACTTTTTGGCAAGGTTTAGATATTTTTGGTTAGATAAGTATCAGGTTTTACATTATGATTACAGTCAAACATTAAAATCTTGTTAGAAAGGGAATACATAGAAAGCATTTTTGTTACTCAGTATTTGATAATTAAAAAATCTAACAAAATAAGGAATGAAAAGTGATCATTCAAAACACTTTATACAAACATTTTGTAATTAATTAATATTTTATTCAATGTAATTCAATAAATGTTAATAAAACTTCAGAAGGGAACAGCAATTATGATTAAACAAACTAACAACAGAAGGGAACAGCAATTATGATGAAACATAATAAACTAACAACAGCAAAAACAATCAGTATCAAACAGTAGATGTCAAAAAGAGGAATAAAAATTTAATAATTATAGACAATTTTAACTATATATTTACAAACTGTAATTATTTTATGCATTGCTGCACATGCAACAGATATCAGGAACATCTGTTAGGCTAAAATACGGTAAGATAATAAACACAATAATTATCAAACAGTAAATTGAAGAAAAAAACATTTTACTCTGATGCAGTCTTACCAGTTCATTGAGAGAGAGAGAGAAAAAGCATGTTTTTTTGTTTTTCATTATTGTTTCTCATATTCTCCAAGTCTTCAGTTTAGTTCATTTCTGTGTGTGTGTGGGTGTGTGTGTGTGTGTGAGAGAGAGAGAAGATGTGTGATGTTGTGCAAGCCTTTTGTTTTTTTTTTTCATTGTGTGTGTGTATTGATTTCACATATTCTCACAATGTGCTCTCGTGCAGTCTTACCGGTTCATTTCTGTGTGTGTGTGTGTGTGTGTGTGTGTGTGTGTGTGTGTGTGTGTGTGTGTGTGTGTGTGTGTGTGTGTGTATGTGTGTGTGTGTGTGGTGTAGTGTTGAGTGTGTGTGTGTGTGTGTGTTGTTGTGTGTGTGTGTGTGTGTGTGATGTGTGTGTGTGGTGTGAGTGTGTGTGTGTGTGTGTGTGTGTGTGTGTGTGTGAGTGAGAGAGCCCCTTTTGTATTTTTTCCATTTATTGATTGGTGTCTATTTTGCACTCCTGATATTCTGGAGTGTCACCCGTTGATTGCTGCACACTTTTTTTCTGACCAGTGGCTGATTTGTAGTTTGTACCACCAAAAGATTCACTGAGTTTTCAAATTTTTTCGTATTTCCCATTCATTTCCTATGTCGGTAATTTTTGACCGTGAAGAAGGTAAGTGTGACTATTTTTTTTTTACTCTTTAACATATCCGAATCATGTCCATGATTTTTTTGTGTGTTCATATTGCTAATGTGACAAAAGTCACCAAGTGTCATCTCATTCCGATGAAGCTACGATTTTTTAAATTTCAAAATATAAAAATTTTCGGTCAAAAATGACCGAAGAGGGCCAGAGGGTTAAGCTGTAATATTATGGTTAAATCTCAGTGACTAATTTGTTGAGCCTAAATTACAATTATACAAATGTGTGTTTTCTATAGTGGTTCTGAATGTTGATGTCAAACGTCTTGTTCTAAAAAAAAGTGCTAAATTATCATAATGTCCTCCAAACTAAAATTCAGGTTTCATCAGGCGCACGCGCCCGGACCGAAGTTAACTGGCGCCGGTGTTCTGTCGATTTGTCCTACCCTGTCAGATTGTCCTACCTCCCATTAAAACAGTGGGTAGTACAATTCAAAAACGAAAAATGCTACCTATTAAATTATGTTTTATTAAATGTGTACACCTACCACAACCTTATAACAACCCTTACAGTAATGCACATACAGTAAATACATATTATATTCGCGGTTGTAGATAGAAAGGATACATCTAGTACCGGAAACTAACAATAAATATTTTTTCTACCTATTAGATTGTGTTTTATTTACGTCTACACCAACCCCAACCCTATACCTTCCCTTACAGTAATTCAGATACATTAAATATTGTTGTTCAGCGTGAGAAAAAGGATGCAATATAGATGCGCGCATGCGCAGTAAGCCGATGTACAAACAGTTATAGTGATTAGTAATGAAGTTGGGCTCAGGTTGTTGTGCTGTGGGATGTGTTTCACATACATACGTTTATTTGTGGAGACCCACCACAATATCAAAACTTTTCCAAAAGGCTTTGTGAATAAACATGAGTACGTAATACACGTTTAAAAATCAAAACGAGGCGCAGGTGTATTTATATCACTGTATTTCTGAAGGAACACTGTCGTCTGATTTACGAAGCAAACATATTTTGCTTGTTATAAAAAATAATCTACTCCAGAGGGACTTAGCTGTTGTTATTGATTCTATTTGGATGTCTATCAGAAGTTAAGTTAGGGCAACACGCGCATGCGCAGTAACGTTTGTTTATGTTGTTGCCGTTGAAACCATAGACATATATAGGTAGACGCCCCATGGACTGACGCTGCCTATTGGAGCTGACGTACTGCGCGGCCGCCATCTTGGATGGGTCCCCAAGGCGCCTCCCTTGCATTTATTTCTACTGAGGAAGGTGTATCCCCAACTACAATAATCATAACTCCCCGAATTTTTACCGGATTTTCTCACGGTTTGGTTTGTTACAAACGGCAGAGATTTAGTTATGATACAGGACGATGTCACACATTGAAAAATACGTGCTTTCATGCTAAAAGACTTTGTATTATGCTCTTTAAAAAAGACATATGGTAGGCTATAGCATATTGATAAATATATAAATTAATTAATTTTATATTTTAATAAAGAAACAAGTTTGATTTTGTTTATTTGATTTTATTTCTCTCATTCACACACTCACTCTCACACACACACACACACACACACACTCTCTCTCACACACACTCACACACTCTCTCTCTCTCTCTCACTCACACTCTCTCTCTCTCACTCACACACACACACCAAACTCTCTCTCTCACACACTCACACACACACACAAGGTTCTTTTCCTTCAGATCTTCCAGAAGACTCTTTACGGTTTTCTTTGCTCTCCGTCTCCTTTGCATTTTGCTTCTCCCGCTCTAGACTCTCCACTCTAGCCAAAGCTTCACTGAGTCTGGCCTTTAGACGAGTAGGAGAATTGGAAATGCATATTTCAGTGATGTTTTCAGTGATGTTTATTTCATACCACTCACAGTTGTTTTGGTGCATAGCACTGCATATGTGCAGGCACACATTCTTAATTTCTTACCCGTAATATCACTGCCAGCACCATGAGTATGGGAAAGAGAGAAAGGGTGTGTGTGTGTGTGTGTGTGAGAGAGTGTCAGTGAAAGAGGGTGTGTATGTGTTCACATGTGTATTTATTCATTTATTTATTTATAACATATAAAAAGTGTATATGTGAGTATGTCTGAAAAGAGTTGCAGAAAGCGAGGGAGAGATTTTGATATGACCAGAGCCATGATGCTCACAGCTGTATGGGACATATCAAATAACCTACAAATACTCACATCATTGGGCTGAGGTTCACTTTCAGGGAAATGCTGAGAAAGGTCCACTGGTAGGCTCTCTTCAGGTTTTCCTTGAAGTTTTTGTGTTCCTAGTCACAACAGGCTAAAATATAAGAAACATCATAATTAAAAACAACTTCATTAAAAACACTTGAAAAGGTTTTGGTATCCCACAGTGTATTGCAATACATCACTAATTCCTAAACATGCAGAAAGAACGGTAAAAACATGTTTAGCAAAGTGTGATATTAACTTTTGTTTTACATATGAATCATAGACATCTCTGTTAGCATGTAGAGTAAAAATACACCTACTCTTGGAGATGACATGGGAAGTTGAAGACTAATCTGACCCGTCCTGTCAAAATTATCAGGCTTGAAGTGCTCACTAGAGCTTTGACGACTCAGACACAACAAAACCCTCCCGTCTTATAGCAACTTCCCATTGCCTCCTCAAGCCTGTATCACTGGAAAACCTTCAAAATGTGAAGAATAAAAAAAACAGCAAGAGACAATGAGAGAGTACCAGTTCCTGCTGTAATAACGTCACACGTAAGTAACGTTAGTTACGATGACATAATGTTATAAATGGTAAAATAACCAACATTATTGTTCAATCTTACTTGTGAAAAGTAATCCCACGTGATCTGGTATCAATACTGCGCCGGTTATTGCAACCGTAAGCTGCAAAAATACGGACATAGTTGCTCGCTCTCCGTTAACTCCGATTGACTCTGGTGCTAGCGTAGAGTGATGAGACCCACTCAATATGGCGGCGACGCTGGTTACGTTCCAGCACGTCATGGGGCGTCTACCTATATATGTCTACGGTTGAAACCGTCTAATAAACAAATTACAATTTCTGATGGGTAAAACAACGGTTTGATATAACTTTACCCTCTATCACATTTGATATTTCTTCTAATAATAATAATAGGCTATTTTACAGACTATTACCCCGTTTATTTATTTTTCTGTTTGATCAAATAATTGAATGTATTTAACCAAATAAACTTGTAACGTTAATCCTGTAGCCTGTGGGTTTTACGGATATACATGTGTTTGCATATCAGGACAAAAATTAACTGTTTGCTGTGAGACAAACACATAGCTTAAAATATATGTTTAAATATATTGATGTAATTTTCTAGGACGGTACAGAAATAAAAATCTGCCTTATCAAGCTATATACAATTATTTATTAAATCACACTATTATTGCCTCTGTGGATGAAACATCTACAACAGTAAACTACAATATTTTTCAAATGCACATTTTTATTCCTTTTTTTGTATTAATTTGTTTACACATCGTCTTGGTACTATACAGGTAATTCTTACAGCGTATGATATAATTGTAATTATAGAAGAAACAAACACACACCGATAGCTATAAAAATCACATAGCCAGCCAGTCGACCACCAATACACAAACATCATGCATGTCCTGACACACTCGCTCAAACACACACTGGACACAAATAAAAACACACACCAAAAACTCACTTCCCTCACACTGTTATGCAATTACCAAAAAAGTGAATGTAACATTACCCATAAGCCCTTTGTCCATTAACCCACTCCCCACTGCTTCTTCCTGCACAAGGACATCAAATGCTCAACATTATCAGTTTTTACATTTCACTAGCCATTATTACACATGAATTAAAATATTTAAAACATGTAGGAAGGCAACTAATGAGATGAAAGCAAGCACGTTTGATTGAGGAGTAAATGGCAGATAAAAGGCTGAATCTGTCAAGAACATGCCTGGGTCATATTTCACCACAAAAACTAAAGAAAAACTATATTGTCCCCAACAGAAAATAAAGTTTGCATTGGTCAAAATTTTCATGACAATTTAACCACATTTCGATACACAAATCTCATTATTGTAGAGAAAAAAAACACTGCAATGTGAAAAATAATACGATGGCAAAGTATTTATTTATATCGAATGTATGTATATATATATATATATATATATGTATGCGTGTGTTGTACTGACTTTATACTGATTGAAATAAAAAATACTTCATTACAGAAATGAAAATGAAATAAGAATGAAATGTAAATTATACGGATGCGTTACAGATTGTCAAGAAAATTATGTTGAAATGCAGGAAATCCCAAAATAGGCTTTATTTTCTTTATGTAAAATTTAATTACTTTTATCTTTTGATTTTGGGGTGAAATATGACCTGGACATTTTGCAAGATTCACCCAAAAAAGGACAAGACAATAATCCTTCATTCAATTCTGAAAGAGAGAAGATGAATAGAAAACAAGAGTGACCCCTCCCATACAAAGACTGCATCGCTCAAATAACGAATGCATTATTTTACGCTTAAAGAGTTTAAGCAAGATCTTTATAATGTCTGTCAATGAAGTAGAATTATGGCACAAAGACATCAGGATAGAGAGGACAAAGAAGAATCACTTTCCTAGTGTTAAATGAAAAGGCTTCCTCAATGCATTCAATAAGCGTTTCTCGTTACCAAAATGAGTATGTTATTTAATTATGTGTTAAATACTTGAGAGGGAGAATTTCGATTCAATCAGATGTTAAATGAGGGTTTCAGAGAGGTCTTGAGCTCACAGGTAAACAGAGTTACAGACTGATATGATTGATAAGATGAGAATGAGCTGCACTTGGCTATCTAGAGAAAAAGTGCAAGACCAAAATATTTGCATTGCATGAAACAATGTGGAAGTCACTTAAAAATGGTTCAGTGTCCATTTTTTTGTCCTTTGTTTTTGCATTGACACACATTCACACTAACAAAAATCAGACTTTATTAACGCCTGGCAATCTCATTCTTGGCCATCTTCGGTGCGCCATTTTAAGAAGTCCTCTTTCCGCGCATCTGGTTTAATTTGGTTCCGCATTCCTCCCAATAGGTTTGAAGTGGCCTCTGAGGCAACTATAAGTGGACGGACTACAGTGGGCGGGATCTGACGCAAAACCCCGCCCACTGCTCCAGGAAGACCTTTCTGCTCGTGACCACGAGATGCGACATCACACAGGGTCTGAGCGGTGTCAATCACTCCCTGGAAAGACAAAATGGCATGAGGATGTCAGTGATAAAGAGAGTTGGACTAAGCCATAAACACTTCATACTATACATTATAAAAAATAGTCACAGAGATGAACATGTTGTTAATGTTACAGGGATGTACCTCTCTGACGGTATCATAGGCTTTGGCCACACCCTCTCTGAGGTCAGCTGGTTGAGGGGTGCGTCTGGGACGGGGAGTGGGACGTCCCTCAGTGATGTAACGTGTCAGAGGTGGAGTCGGAGATAAGATGTCATACACTGTCTCTGCAGTGGCCTGGAAATAACAGAAAATTATATATAAATTAAATATAATTACAAATAAAAAATTGTAATTAAGCCAACAAATATGTGTAATTTAACAATAAAAATATAATATAATATATAAACATTAGGGATGTGACGAGATCTCGAGGCACAAGATCTCGCGAGAACGTGACGATATCTTTGCAAAACGTTTTGCAGTGTTTACATTTGAGCTGCACCTTTAATCGTTAAAAAATTGCGATCTTGCTTCAAACACCCACGTGATCTTTTTCCTGAATGACAACGATTCAGCTATGTCTATTGAGACCATTTCACATCGCGAGTGTCAGGGATCGTGAGAAGCATGTTTTGTAGCTGCCCATGTTGATGAATCAGAGGGTTCGCCATCTTCATGTTCCGATGTGAACGCTGTCATTCACTGATATGGGCGGCGACAAAACATCTTCCCAAACTCGTCAGAATCATTTATAAATCTGCTGTCAACAAAGAGAAGCACCGAGGTCTTCCTGCAGGTTTCTGGCAAAATAAAAGCTCCTTCAACATTCATAAATGTTAGTATTGTAATTTTTATATTTTTCTGTAAAATAAAATAAGACAATAATGATAATAATCGTTACCCTACAACAGCTGTATTAATACATTTATTATAACATTAACACGGTGTTCAAATTGGGATCTGTAATATATTCTATGGTTTTAAAACAAGTCTCTTCTCAGCAAGGCTGCATTTATTTGTACAGAAAAAAATACATGCCTGATTCAAGAAGGGGGTCTTAAAAATGGCCAAAAATTGTGCTTTGTTGGTATAATGTCTGATAGAATGTTAAAAAATGTTCAGTGTTCAGTAAATATTTGTAATTGTTGTTTTGTAATTGATTGTTTTATTTGAAAAGCAGGACAAAACAGTAAAAAGCACTTTTTGGCTATTTAATTTCTGCCATGGTGAAGAAAAGAGCAAAATATGTCTACATAGTGGAAAAAAATGCAAAAAACCGTCGGCCCAGTGTTTAATTTTGTTCGGCCAAGAAATTTTATTTCGGTGCCTCCCTAAGAAGTACTGGGATAAAAGTTTATAGTTTGGATATAAACACAGTAGCGATCAAATAGTAGCAGTAGCGAGTATAAGTACTCTACAGCAGCGATCAAAACAAAAGTATCTTAACACTTGTATTGTTAACAACAAACCATTTAAAAATTATTTGTCATTGAATCATTCATTCAGGAGATTCCAATAGTGAAATAAGTCTTTATGAAGAGAGACACTGACTCCATTTAATTTTTATTTTGTTCAAATTAATATATTTTTTAAAAGACTTAAGCAATGAACATTTTGTCAGAACCACTAGTAAATGACGTTATTTTGTTTAGTTTTCTAATCTTTTTTTTCCAGAATCGTGATCTCCAATTTATATTAAAAAATTGTGATTCTCAATTTATCCAGAATCGTGCAGCTCTAGTTTACATGTTGTTATTAGCTTACTGCATATAACTATATATGTATAGTTATATATATATATATATATATATTATATACACACACACATACATATACACATACATACATACATATACACACACACACATACATATATACACATACACACACACCTACAGTATCTCACAGAAGTGAGTACACCCCTCACATTTTTTTATATTTTATTATATCTTTTCTGAAGAAAAGACACTTTGCTACAATGTAAAGTAGTGAGTGTACAGCTTGTATAACAGTGTACATTTGCTGTCCCTCAAAATAACTCAACACACAGCCATTAATGTCTAAACCGCTGGCCACAAATTGGGCCCATTAGCCATTTTCTC